>PNEQ01017013.1:0-89724 GCA_003012365.1 Medauroidea extradentata | reverse complement strand
TAGCGAACATGATGATAACCCTTGATGGCCTTCGGCACATACTGTACACTGCTGTTTGATACACAATACACTTCGCACTAAATGATTTGGCATGCATACACACTGGGGTTGCGGAATGATTATGGGAGAGTCTGAGAATGCTTTTGGGTGGGTAGAAAAGGACACACTTGCGCCGTTATGGGCTTAACCCATACGCTGGTCCTGCGGCCAGCGTCAATATATATATATATATATATATATAATGGCTCACATTAAAATAAGAACACTCAAAACTATAAATTATAGTTATGTTAATGCAAATTATTATCTTGGAAGTGTTGTAGTAAGATTAACTACGAAATTGTGTATTGCCTCAGGCATTTGGGTGGAAAAACTACACCGCTTTAATAAAAACTACTACTTACTACTAAAATGCAGAATTTAAATAACGGTTACTGCTGAATGATTTACTTAAAACTTCAAATCAAAGTGTTTAAGGCACTTTCAACATCACTTTAAGGATACTAGTATCTGTACTGGATATGAATTACTAATGAACTGATTAAAAATAATCATACAAAGGCAACATTTCAACTACAAATATTAATACATAAATATAATTACAATTCACCATCCTTAATTTCAAAGAGGTGCCACCAAATCACAAAAGGAAATTTACTTCAAACCAATTTACCACAGTTTGAAAAACACACACATTACAACCATTTCTCTGCTTGCATTAAACACACTGTCCAGCAGTACGCCTATTATCGACACTTGTAATGGAAATGGGAAAAACAGCCCATACTCGTTAACTGGTTTCAGGTAGTACACAGGGCATTCCAGCCCTCCAAGGTGCACTCCCATGGAAGTGTGTTACTAAAATTAATACACACAACAATTCCAGCAATCTACTTAGTATATTACAACATTCTATATACAAGTTCTCAACATACATTACACACATAGACCTCTGCTACCATGCAGTTTCTATTCCTGCCCCTTAATATATATGAATCATCATGTCTTGGACAGCACACACGCGAACATGCTGAGGTCCTCTCGTGACTGTTTTGCTGTACGTTTTCACTTTACCTTCGGGCCACCACAGGTAGAAGACTAAGCCATATGTGCTACGTCCCAAGGAATCCCCTGGGCAGCGTTAAAATAGGGCTCGTACTCGTACCTTAAAAAGGTGCACACAATGGTTTTAGTATTACTGCGTAAATTAAGTCTCGTCCCTGCAATATATCCCACAGTCACATGCCCAGACATTCATGAGTGTCACCACTCGACATGAAGCTCAAAACCATAGCTCTTGTCAGCTGGTGGTTATCATACAACTTGTGTCCACAGACAGTCGGTCTACACCGGTCACTGTACTTGCACTGCTGCTACTGTTGACTGCCTACTAGACTGCCAGCATTCCACCGTCCATGTGGATCTCTGGCCTCCTGCCGTCCAACGTGAGCATAAGCGTAGCACATCACACCCAATATTCAAAGTATCGCCCTAGCGGCCAACACGCCAACTGTCACACCAGAGTTACCACTGAAGAATTATAAATGTCCCACAAAATAATTATGTACCTTGTTCATCCAATACCGACATGTGGGCACCGTCTCACTGTCCATTAGCAATTGCAGACAAATGAAAATTTACAGGACAGCTTAGTAATTTACTCAAATACACAATTCTAATTATGTCAGACATTGGATTCCACAATAGTTGAACAATTAATTTAAATTTACCATTATTATAATTCTCATTACAATCATTACAGGTTACTAAACTTTTTGATGAATCAGTGTCTGTAGACTGCATAAAAAAGAACTCCGCTGACGAGTCTGAATATATCCAACATTTGGCAACCTATCAGAATGTCCACAACATACATGTCGAGATCTCCAGTACTAGTCCACCACTAATCACATGAACCTCTATTCTTCAGAGTAATATTGACCCAGCGGTAGACCAGATTGCAGCACGATGCTATCTACTCCTTGGAACCACGGTACCCAATTTTACCATGCTTGTCAATTGGTTCAAAGATGACTGGTAACTTCGAGCAGAAGCAAACTATTGATCCTTGCTCATACCACAGAAGACATTAGTATGTATGTTCCAGCCCAAAAAAACAGTACCAAAAATGCCTCACCAACCAGGCACCAAACTAGTTTATGTCAATGAGACGTGCAAGGCAGGGGAATGACATAATGTTAAATCAGTGCCAACTTCTTTAAGAATAGTGTCTGCTTTTTATAGATTTGCACCCATGAATCATTTGCATACTGACACACTACGTGATTTTGCAAAGAATGTCAATCTAGTACAGATGCTAAGCAAATAATGCAACACATACTCCACATGACTACAATAGCTTATAATCCAAGCACATCAGATTCTTATGAAATGTAACAGCTGAAAATACTATTACTGTGCTTCATAGGCATTACACAGACTAACCCACATGTTTCAAGGGCTCTAGCTTGTGTACGTCACGACACAGGTGGTGGCTTCACATTCGGGTCAGGTAGACAGACTGTCATCTCATTACTGCACCCAGCCGAGCAGAGCCTACCTCTCCTACTCGCCACAGTAGCGCCACCTGTATCATGCCACAACTATAGTACATGTGATCACCCGGTGTGCCTGTACAGATTACCATGCATAGATTTTGGTACACATATTGACGCCATGTCCAGTGAGAGTGAGGTAGGAACGGAGCTGCATTGGAATGCTCTGAGCGCCACCCGGTTAAGCATGTAGCCGGGAAAAAGGCTCAATGGGTCGTGGTCTGTTCGTGCCGGCGTGCCCCTCTCTCACCTGGCGAGTCAAAACAGCTGCGTATCGGGAAAAACAGGGAGGACCTGTAAAAAACTACACCTTACATGGACACTTATGGGGCGGTCCACACACCCATACCCTAGGGCCTTAAGCAAGCCAGTTCCAAATGGCAAAACAAAGTAGAACGCTGGGCTGGATAGTTGCACACTCGCGTTACATAATTCTCTCGTTCCGTCCGTCGCAGCCACTGCTTCCAGACTGCCTTCTTCATGCCCTGGTAGAGGGAGGCGGCGGCGAAGCCACGTGTCCTGCACTAGCAAATGGCCGCGCAGCGGCCGGGATGGCAGGTGTCGCACGTCGGTGTCAAGTTCACACACGCCCTGCCGCCGTCACTGACCGGCCACACACACTCAAGTACTGCACCTCTGCCGTTAACAACCAGCGCACACCTGCCACTGACACACTCGACGAACACCTGCCGCGACCAGGCGCAACTTCACCTGGCCTGTGGCCTGGTACGACGACATACGCCCCCTCCTGAAGACGACTGGTCACGGCGGGTGTGTGCATTCGCTATGTACTTTGCTGCCTGGGTCGCCCCCGACGACTGAACACTAGGGTTTGCTGTGGGTCGAAGTCTCCGGTGTTATTTCCTGAGTCGTCGGGTGGTGCACAGCAGGTCTGCTGTTTCTCTCGTGGGCGAGGTCGTAGGTCGTAGGTTGTAGGGCTCCCTTCGGTGTCTTGTTGTTATGGGTCGAGGGGGTAGACATTAGGGTGCCGGCCGTCGGTAACACCAGCATGTCCTGGGATGTTGTGATCTTTACATCCTGATGTTCTGTCACAGTCGTCTGTACCGTAGGCGCCGATGATTGAGGGCCACCAACCACACCCCACTCTGGAAAGCAGCGAACACAAGGACAAAACCAGGCAGGTGCTCGGCGTCTGCATTTCCGTTCGTTCCTCGGTTCGGGATTGAACACTTCCTCCTGCTGGCCCTTTGTGCTAAGCTCGGACGAGTGTAACTGGGGTTGCCTGCTGCGTCGGCGTCGTGGTTGGCATCGAGGCGACTCTTCTGGTTCCTTGATGTGTATGGTAAAAGTCGTACTCTCCGGTGGCGTATCCAGTTCCCACACTTCCCGGACGATGGGTTGGAGTCTCGGCTCGTCCTCATCAGGCATGGTCACTATTGGTTCGTCTTCCTGCGGCAGTGTTATGACACCAGGCGTTGATGTGAGATGTAACGCCAGTCCCGGAGTCTTGTCACATTGCTTTGCGAGTGTTTTGTCACTCTCCTCTTGGAGTGGTGTCTTCGTTTGTGGGTGTAAGGTGTCCTCCGGTGGGGCTTGTGTCACACCTTCTGTATGTCTCCTCGTCAGCCGGCATGATAGGAACCACCCTTAGTTCGTCTCGATGGATATTTTAGCGGCGTTTGTCCCCATATCGGACCAGGTAGACGTGTTGTCCTAGGCTTTTTCACACTGTGTGGGGTCCAGTCCAGCGAGGTGCTAGTCCCGCACAGAAGTTTCGTTTGTCGGCTGACAATAGATAGTTCCGAGCATATGCCAGTGTCCCTACCGCCGGGGGTGCAGGCGGGTTTTCAGACACTTGCAGAATTTTTCGCACATACGCCTCCTGGTGTTGGCGGGCAGCTGTGACTTCGGCGTTTCGGTGCTCGCCCCAGTCCTCTGAATCCTGAGGGACCTCTGGCCTGGGTTCTCCCGGAAGCAGTAGATTGCGCCCCTGCACGAGTGTTGCCGGTGCCTGCCCTGTGGCGGTGTTCACCCGACGTCTGAGGCAGAACAGAGCCTCGCCTAGATGCTGGTCCCATTGTGAGTGATCTTCTACAACATGCAAGCGGAGTTGAACTGTCAGCTCCTGGTACCGCCTCTCTGTTGGATTAGCACAAGGGTGGTTTACCGGTGTCGTATGGTGCTCCAGTTGTAGTTCGCCACACCACCTCCTCCACTGCCTACTGAGAAACTCTGAACCATTGTCCGTTAGTAGTGTTCGGGGGTACCCCCATCGTGCAAAAATTTCCTTCTGGAGCACTTTTGTAATTATCTGACTACAGGTGTTCGTTGGTGGATACGCCTCCAACCAGTGAGAGAACATGTCAGTTACCACTAATATGAAGGGATATCCGTTGGTGGTGCGCGGATACGGTTCCATCAAGTCCAATGCTACAGCTTCGAACGGCGTAGGGGAAAGGTGGGGGGATTGTTTTTCTGTCCCATCTGCTCTCCGTGCCTTTTTCCGCTGGCAGTCCTGGCAGCCTCGTACGTAATCCCGCACATCCACTCTGATTCCAGTCCAGTGGAAATACTGCATTACATTCCGCACTGTCTGATCTACCCCGGGATGACCTGCTAGTGTATCACTGTGTGCGAAGTTCAAGCCTATCTCTCTCGCCTTGGGGGCCACAAAAACTTTCCATGCCATCTCCACTCCTGGCAGCCTCATTTCTAGCACTTGATCCCTTACTCGAACAAGCTCCACATTACCCTCGGCGCACTTGGCTATTAGCGCAATGTTGTCGGAGATGTTTTTGTGTGTTAAGGACATGATTATTCACAACAGACTAGGTAGTCGGGCTGAACGAGTCCGTGATCGCCTGCAGTGAGGCGTGTTCCTTTGTTTCGACTTTCCTCTGCTGAGTTGAGGGACGCTCAGGAGGAAACATCACTGCCACGTTGTGGTCGTCCATGATGGTTTGAGCTGGGTTTGGATCCTGTGACAAGTGATCGGGAAGTTCATTGTCAACTCCGATGACATGCTCAATCATAAAATCAAACTACTGTAGTAACAGAGCCCAGCCGATTAGTTTGGCCCTCCTTCCCTGCATCGTGTCCAGCCACGTCAGACACTTGTTGTCCATCTGTAACGTGAACCGTCTTCGTTTCAGGTGATGGCGGTACTTACAAAGAGCCCAAACTACCACCAGGCACTCCCGCTCATTGCTGTGATAGCGACGTTCTGCTTCTCTTAACTTGGCACTACTGTAGTTGATAATGAGTCGTGACCTGTCGTCAGCTAGCTGGAAAAGGACGGTGCCGGTCCCTTCCGTGCTGGCATCGGTTTGGACGAAGAGTCGCTTCTCAGGATTGATGCGAGACAAATCGTGACACTGGGTGAACTGCGATTTGAAATCTTCAAATGCCTTCTGGGCACGTTTGTTCCAGGCATATTTTTTTTTACAGAAAACAAGTCAGTGAAAGGGATGGCGATTGTGGCGAAGTGCGGTATGTAGTTCCACAACCAATTCGTTAATCCAATGAACCGTTGCATTTGTTTCCTGGTCGTTGGAAATGTGCTGTTGGCAATTTTGTCCAGGTGTTTGGGATAGGCATAGTTAACATCCGCCTGATCACATTCTCCTGGAAGTCAACTGAGGTTCTACCGATGTGTCACTTCTGGGGAAGACGACAAGTTGGTGCACTGCCAGTCGTTCTAACTCTAAACTCAGATGGCATACATGGTCCTTCCATGTCCGGGATCAGACGATGATGTGGCGAGGTACGCTGCGACAAACTTCCCGATGTACCCCTCCAGCACCTGCGTCATCATTTACTGGAAGGTTGAGGGAGCGCACTTCAGGCCGAATGGCATTATCAAAAACTGAAAGCGGCGTCCGTCTGGCGTTGTAAAGGCTGTCTTCTCACTGTCTTCTGGACGTATCTGCACTTGCCAATAACCTGACTTTAAGTCTAACGTCGAGAACACTTGGCCATCACCCAGTCCTGCCAAGGCCTCAATAACACTGATGCAGGGTGGAGGGGCACTCTCTGTCACCAGGTTTAGTGAACGGAAATCAGAACAAAAGCGCAATGTCCCGTCCTTCTTCTGCACGAGTACAATGCGGGCATTATAACGTCTGTTGGACGGTTCGATTACACCCTCCTTTAGCATCTCGGCGACCTGCTCCCGGATGACCCATTGTTCATGCATCCCGTAGCCTCTGGGACCAGTGTAGACTGGGTCTGGGTTAGGTGTCAGTATGGGGTGCTCAACTGCTATGGTTGTCTGAAGTAGGTTGGAGAAAGCGTATTTCCATTGATCCAAGAGAGCTTGTATCGCTGTCCTGTATCCGGCTTGGTCCTCGTTGTCCAGGTCGCACAGGTGAATTGTGTGTTGGTTGGTATTCGGCCGCCGGTCGACAGCATATAATGTTCGTCGTTCCCCGGCTCCCACATGTACCCTCTTCGCCGCGACCTCTGTCACTGCTTCTTGTTGCTGCAGCCATGGTTGCCACAGCACGACAGGCTCTCGTAGGTCGTCCACGACCAAGGCTTCGACTTGAAACGTCTGGTCGCGTATCTTGATCGTCAGGTGGATTACGCCCTGTGTGGCACTGTGCTTCTTTCTGGTGGCCAGCCGTAGCGTGCAGGGTCCATGTCGGATCTGTGATGGATTAACGAGTGTAGATGCGACGAACGTATGGCTGGCGGCAGTATCAACTAATGCAGCAGTTGGTTGGTTGTTGACTTCGATCGGGATGCGGAGTAACTGATCCTCCTCGACGATTAACTGTCCCAAAAATGGCTCTGAGGCAGTGTTGTTCGTGATCAGGTGTGTCTGGTGATTGACAGGGGTGAGGTCAGTAGCTGGCCTGCCTCCTCGACTTACGCGTTTCCCGACGGCGGGCATTTGGCATTCCTAACAGGGCAGTCCGGGTGCCAGTGAAACATGTGCGCTGGGCAGGTGTGGCACTGTTGCGAGAGTTGTGGGGCGGACGCAGGGTCAGCCGACTGCGGCGCCTCAATCGCGAGTTGATGTCTTTGGCCCGTTGGTGTGCTGCTATCACGCATATTTCTGGTGATGGGGGCCTCCTCGTCCGCCCGTCCTAGTGTCTGTAATGGACGTCCCCTCAGCCGATTGACGTCAATGTCGGCGACGATTGCTCGACGAATGTATCCCTCCACACTTTCACCATTCACTTCTGCCAAAAATGGTTGGAATTCCAGTCGCAGACCTGGGGTTATACTGCTTAGTGCATCCTCCGGCATCGTGGTTGGATAGATGCGCCGGAACAGCTGGATTTTCGTGGCTATGGACCTCTCTGTTGACTCTGTGTCCTTTTGTCGTTCACTATAAAATCACGCTTGACAGTCTGCTATAGCCTCAGCGGACCCGAACCTTTACCGTAGGCCATTCGCAAACTCGTCCCATGTCATTGTTGCATGTCCCCATATTCTACACCAGTCCTTTGCAGCACCATGCAAGTTGCTAATCGCATGATCAACCCACTCCTCGTACACTATGCCGTAACATTCTTTTAAATTTAATCATACTTGCAGTAAAGCTTGAGGAAGGTGACTTAATTTTTAGGTTTTTGTTCATTCCCTGTTCATAATTTATAAATGTCGGCGATTTTAACATGTTGTGATTACAAGAGATATCCAAGGAATCACTTTTCAGAGTCTCATTCTATTCCAATGGTAATAAATAACTTTACATTTTTGTATTTAGTTTATGCCGTCTTTATATTGGTGACAGTTGAAACATTTTTTTTATCATGATATACCTGCATAACCATTTTTCAGAATTTCGTCAAACTTAGTACACACATAGTACCTAAAACTGTGACATCAGTTATGCATATTTTGTTTATACCATATTCAGTTTTTAAGAACTATTTCCCTTAGAATTTTTGTTGATTACGTGAAATATCTGAGGATATCTTTAAAAAAATTTTCTGTGTACACATTTAGCTCTAAGATAATGTAAATAATTTAAAGTAGTTGGTTCGTCTTCTGTTTAGTAATATTATTTATTCCACAATTTAAATATTTCACGACATGAATACATAATTTGCGATTCATGGACTTCAAGAAGTAAAGGACAGAAAGAAAGCAAATGTAATATCTAGACACTTTATTGTCCAACAATTCTTTATTGTTGAAGGTCCTGAAAACAGCACGAGAATAAATTAATATGTTTGTATTTAATACTGACAGATGTATGTAAATGAATTAAACTTAAGTCACCCACATTGAAGAATGTAAGCTTATTGGTTATGGAAGTAAATTATTTTCTTTTTTTTAATTTGAACTAACAATTTTTATGGGAAAAATAAGTAAATAACAAAATACCTAATTACAATACTATAGGAACATACTGCTAAAGATATTTTTATTTTTCGGTACTTATTAATTTAAAATTGTGCTGAGTATTGTAACAAAAGTGTGAAAATCTGTTCCTCAGATATTTGATAAACAATGTTATTAGAAAATATATATTATATACTACGGACTGTGAAAATTCAAGATTGTTGTTATGTGGTACCAGACAACTGTAAACTATGCTGTTATATATTCAAATTATATCACTTGATTGATGTAAGCGCATGTAAAATACTATTCTAAATAAAATACAGACTATCTCACTTAAATATATAGTGTGTAGGCCTACTGTGTAGGCCTACTTTGTAAACTACACAGTCTTGGAGTTTGACAATGTTTAGGCCTGCCATTGCAAGTGAATTTTCAGTAAACTGCACCAAAAGTCAGAAAATGTATACAACAAGTAACCTTGTCAGCACAAGTAAACTTTATAAAACATGTACGGTAGCATGACCAACCATGCTTGCAGGTTAACTCGCTGCTTATGAACTCAAAGCATTGAAGAAACATCACAAATAGATTACACAAAATCCACTAAACTGCACCATGTTTTACTTCCCTTTAGTTTATGTGGATATTGAAATAGCTTCATTAGACACACTGCTACACATGCACATCACAAAATCAATATGACCACAGAGCCCACATAGCCACTGCATGCTTGTCAAGTATATGCTAGGTTGCCAGTTCTCACACATAGATATCTTCAACACCTTCCATCTTTGAGAAACATCAACTAATTCACCTCTGCGGATTCCTTGCAGGACGACTGCAGAGATTACATGTCCAGTACAACAAACTAATCCAATTCACACAAAGTGATTCCAATACATAATAAGCACATTTAAACCTACAACATTTATCCCCATCAGTACTCAGAACATGGATATATAAATATGACACATTGTTTTGAACTGGATCTTGTTGTTTTTACTTCTGAGTCCATGATATATCTGATTGATATATTCACTCCTCTCTCACATTCTTTATTTCTAACAGAGATAATGAATTGGCACAACAGAACATATATTATTAAAAAATATACCATACTGAGTCTGGTTTAGCATGTTAATGGTCAGTAGGTTTGATTACAGTGATGCACATTGTCTTCTTGAAAATAAGTTAATATAAATAGGTGATTTTGGGACAGGCAATGTTTATACTGTAAATAGTGTAATGGCATATCTAGACCAACATTAAACTGTATGCTGTAGCCTATATTTTCAATGATAGATTTACTAATAATAATTAAATATTACTACCTCTGTGATATTCCAAACAATTTCTTGGGGTTATTAATGTATGTAAATGTGTACAATTTTTATTTGTGTGTATATTAATTTTAACTTTTTTGGATAAAATTTAAAATTTGCTTTGGTAGAAAAATTATCAGAACTTACAAATGTCAAAGTTTTGCATAAATTTAAAAATGGGTCCTATATGTTTATTAAAATGTTAAACATAAATATATATATATATATATATATATTTTAGTATAAAAGAAGTATACTTTAAATCATTATGCATAAAAAAGTAAATTGTTTGTGACAGGTTCTTGATGCTGATTGTGTAAAGACTGATGTGAAAATTACTCCAGAGGGGGATGATGTGTATACAGCAAGCTACATTCCAAAAAAAGGTGGAAAGCATACTGTACAAGTAAGCATTTACTTCAGATTCTCCTCTAACATAGTGGTGTGTGTGTGTGCGTGAATGCATACGTGCACATGTGTGTGCATGTGTACATGTGTGTGCATGTGCACATGTGTGTACATGTGCACATGTGCATGCATGTGCACATGGCATGTGTGTGTAAGGTTAACATATATAATGAATATCTGGATGTAATTTTTTCAGCTAGTACATCATAGCTTATATATATATATCTTCTATCAAAATGTTAAGTACGGTAACTAAAATAATTAGTTGGAATAATGAAAATGATACCTTATAGGTTGTTGGATTTTCTTTTATTAAATTAAAGTGTCTTGATACTGTTAAAATGTTATATATTTTTATAGGTCTACTTGATAATTTTATAAGATTAAATGTTTAAATAATGTGTAAAAGTAAGAGCTTCATGAACTTCTTTGAATTTGAAAATTGTATTTCACTCTAGACATCTTTGAAACTGCTATTATTTAATCTCATTGGTATTTTAAAGGAATTTGACTGTTGGCATTTAAAAGAAAAATTAAGTTATTTTGAAGTGGTTATTCATTGGTATTTACTATAGTTTACAATACCATCACACTTTATCAAAATCTTTATTAGACATTAAGATCCTATGATATTATATTTTTCTAAAGAAAACCGCTGACAAAACCATTTTTCGTGGCTTTAACATGGTGTACACATTACAGATATGGGGAATATTGCATTCTGGGCTCTTAATCTGGTGGCAATATTTAAAAGTGTGAATATGAAAGTTGTAAAAAGGAATTGTGGCCACAGGTATTGTCAGCACAGGTTACATTGGCATGGTGCACATTTTGTTGAGGTGGTGCGGTGATAAAGGTAGAGATTACTCTATCAGAGTACAAAATTTTCTCGCAGGCCGGCAGATTCATGTCACAATACCGTTAAATTCAGACATTGCGTGCCTTGCTAACATCCCTTCCTTCATACAAACCCAACAGGGAATTACTCAAACCATGAGAATTTGAAACCACACAGTTAACAAATATCTATAGCAATTATGTACACAAAAACCATGAAAACAAACCATTCAAACTGATTTTCTAAATTTATTTATCTGTGTAAAATATTTTGGATTAAAAATAAAGCTAGTGATACAGTAAAACTTGCTTTGTTGCAACAGACGTCTTAAGTTTATCTAATGCTGACAACCTAGAAAAATTTTGGTATAGTATTTTACAATCTCCCAATTTTCCCATTACAATGCTGATAGGCTGACAAAATTGTGTGACAAAGACTGACCATTCCAGACATAGCATGATGTGGAAATGACCAACACCATCTAAATTCTCTCAAAAATGGGATTCTCCTTTCTCTGGAAATGAAACTAAGATTTTATTGTTATATGAGAAAGTAAATTGTGTAGATAGAATTAAATACTTGTCCCCATAAAACTTTCTAGAACATTCTATTACCTTCTTAAACACCTACCTCAAACTAATTTATGTAAACAACAACTTTCAAAGCTAAACACTACCCAAAACAAATATTCCCAATTTATTTACCTTTAATAAATTTGTAAAAAAAAAATTATTTGTAACAACTATATTTACAAAAAAAATCACAGTATTACAAGCTGTCTATTCTTTCATATCTAACTACTTGTGCTCATTTGTGTTACAAAGTAAGTGTTGACTACTCGAAAATCCAGTCGAGTATGCCGTTTTCCCCAGGTTACTTAACGTCCCAAAACTCATCTGGGTGACCTGGTCCCGCACCATCAAGCAGAGGTTAGCAGTGTTCCTGCCATACTAACAATCATCCCAAATGCTTATATTTACAATGTTGTCAACCTAAACTATTTTACATTACACCTCCCTCATTTCCAAGATAGTCTCCTTATGCACTTACAATTACACAGTACTAAACTCACAAAAAACAAGTTCACTCTAACACATAGGTTTGCAATTTCGCTGACTGCTGCCATGCTCTGCTAGAAACGTGATCCCTTCATGGCGCAGCTGAGTCCGATTGGCGATGGGTGATTTCCTGCTCCTCAAACCTCCTGAATGGACTGAGTTGTCTCTATCTTCTGCAAAAATTATTGTATGTTGTTCTGAGGCTGGTGCCTGCTACTTGCTGGAGAATGGAATGCTTGAAATGTGCTGTTGGACTGGCTCCAAGGGTTGCATATCTTGTACCGCTGGCGTACTCTCTTCAGAATTCCTTGTGAGATTGCCAGCCTCTTGTAAGTCTGCTCCTTTTGGCTTGACTGCAGGTTTCACTTGTTGCCAGTCCTATCCCAACAAGTTGGCCACTCCTTTTTTGTTTGCCTCTGTAGGGGATCTTGCAGCATTCCACTACTTCCCTGTTCCCTAGGCTCCCTGCGCAACAGCTGGTCCACATGGCACCTGTACTCGTGACCCACATTATTCATCACCTTATATATGTACAAGTTGCCCCCGATATCTTGTGATCATTCCAGGTAATCATTTGGCTTTGCCACTATAACCCCTAAACCAAACAGACCTATTTACTGGAAAGCATCACATCTTGCTATCTGCTGGTGTGTGGGCAGATGGTCTGCGCACCTCACTGATTGATGGTCAGATCTGGTTCATTGCCATCCTCGGCTGACGTCCCATCATTAGGCCAGCTGGTTTTTTTTTGGCTTCCTGCTACTGTAATGGTACACAGTGTGAATAGTACTCTGGCCAGCCTTGTCTGCCAATCACCACCTTCTAGCTTCTTTGGTTTCACCTTTACTGTCTGCACCATGTATTCTGCCTGGCCATTGCTCAAGGGGTGAAATGGGGTTGCTCGAATTAACCTGATGCCATTCCTCCTTGCACAAGCTCTTATCTCTTGTGACAAAAAGGCCCAAACATTGTCAAGAAACACATTTGTGTACGCCATCTACACCGAACATATCCCACAACTCTAGAATTACCGCTGCTGATGATACAGCAGGAACAATTCTAACCTTTGGCCCTTCTTGAATGAGTATCCACTGCAGTCTGGAACACCTTGCCTTGGAATGGCCAAAAAAAAAAAAACTCATGTGGTGTTTCTTCTCTACAAACATCCTTTGTTTTTGTTGGTTTTCTCTAAGCTGCTGCCATTGTTGGCAGTGACTCACATACTCCTCAATACTGTGGTCCATTTCAGGCCACGACATGTGACTCCATGCTATTGCTTTGGACTTTAGAAACCCATCATGAGCTGCAGGTAACATTGCGAGTAACTCATTCCGCAACTGTGTTGATATGACCACTAAATTTCTCCACAGAATGCATAACCTGTAGAAAAACAATTCCGTTCTCCAGAACCAGTTAGGTTTTTGGCCCAACCCACTTCTGTGTTTTTATTAACTATACACAACTCTGGTTTCGTGTCAGTTAGCCTTGCAATCTTAGTGGCCTCAGTTGGGGTGTTTGGGAGATTTTCCATTAATGTCATGTCCCCTACGGCTTGGAATTTCTCTCTCTGGTGTCTCCAGCGGCAGCAATCTTGGTGTATCTGCATGTCCTATGCTAGGCCCTGGTTTGTACAGAAGTTTTTAGTTAAATATGGACAGCAACAAACTCCACCGCAGCAGTCTTGCAGACAGTATGTCCGGGATCGGTCTA
This sequence comes from Medauroidea extradentata, assembly GCA_003012365.1. Taxonomy (NCBI): domain Eukaryota; kingdom Metazoa; phylum Arthropoda; class Insecta; order Phasmatodea; family Phasmatidae; genus Medauroidea; species Medauroidea extradentata. The sequence continues at coordinate 75,572 of PNEQ01017013.1, read as the reverse complement.
ACTGGGTCCAGCAAATGCAAAAGGGTCTGGTGGTCAGTATCAACTGGGAAGGGGTGTGCTGTCAGATACTGCCTAAACTTGGTTATTCCAAACATGATTGCTAGAGCCTCCTTGTCAATTTGGACATAGTTCTTCTTGTGTTTGTGCAAGGTGTGTGACCCAAAAGTAATGGGGTTTTTCACTGCCATCCTCTTCTGCGTGTGCCAGCACTGCTCCTAGTCCATATTCAGAAGCATTGCACATCAGCACTAAAGGCTTTATTACATCATAGTGAACTAACACTGCATATAACTTTTTGCAATGCAGAAAGCATCTTCGTGGGCCTGAGTCTACACCCATGAGTGTCCTTTGTCAAGCAAAACGTGTAAAAGTTCCTCCATATTTGCCTTGTTGTGCAGGAACCTGTCAGAGAAGTTGAGGAGTCTTAAAAAAATCAGAAGTTTCTTCTTGCTTGTGGAAAAGTTAAGCAGCCCTAAAAAAGTCTGAAGTTCCTTCTTGCATGTGGGGGTTGGGGCATGGTGGACAGCTTTCACCTTCTCAAACATTGGGTGTAACCCAGCACTGTCAACTTGGTAACCTGAAAATCTCGCAGATGGAACTGCAAAGGCACAATTTGATTTCTTCAACTACAGTCCAGGTCCCTCATAATGATTAAGAACCTGGTGCACTCTTGACCAGTGTTCCCATTTACTAAACCCTGTGATGAGTATGTCGTGTATTAGTAAGACAAATCCTTCTCTCCCACAGTACCATTTCCATCAACATCTGGAATACTACTGTTGCACAATGGATTCCAATGGGAAGCCTTTTCACTCTGAACAATCCTTTCAGTGTTCACAATCAACAAGTTCGCAGTTACATCGTCCACTGACAATTGCAAATATGAGTCAGAAAGGATATGGGTGTGAAAAAGGTTATGGGAATAGGCCGGCTAACAGGGAGAACTGAGACAAGATGGATGGTGTGGAAGGGTACAAGGCAGAAGCCGTGGGGAAACCACTCTATTAATGATGATGATCCCAGGGTTGACAGGCTGATAGCCATGGGGCAGGCTACATTGCCAAGAGTTTCTTGCACCTTCTTCAGAGACTTGTCAGGGCCAGTCTCCATGCCACAACACACTCATACTTAATACGTTATCAAAGTGTCACTGGGGACAGGTATGAGCAACCACCAAGACAGTAAAATACAGGGGAGTTATTTAGACAATTTACTCACCATGATGAATTAGCAGCACAACTGGATTGTGCAGGAGGCCAGCTAGTAGAGCGGGCCTAGAGCCAAATCCTTGAGTGGGTAAAGCAGTAAAAGTAGCGCAAGGCTAGCGGTGGAAAATTTATATTTAGCAAACTAAACTCCTGGACACGGCGGCTGGCAGGTGGTTACGAGCCCCAGGTTAAGCAAACAACAGAAAAAGTTCCTGGTAAAATTATATTTGCCATGGAAAATTAATGGTTCATAGCAAACTGCTTAAGGATCCAGGGTGGACCAAATAGGTCCATCTCATCCAAGCATCTCGCACCGACTGACTCCAGTGGCGGCCACTGACATGAAGCCATGGCTGTGATGGGGGAAACCTTTGCGCGACAAAAACTAATTCATCCATACACATAGGCCGCACTACACGAGTACAGTGCAACAGATGGACTAGGGGGAGGGTGTGCTAGACAAATGTCACGCTGGATAACATTTCCAAAAAACTGACCTGATTCAGTATGAATGTAAACTGGTGGCCCAATATGATGTCTCAAATCGGTGCTAGCAAAGACTTTAGGATATTAATTGGCCAGCTTTGCTACTGTGTCAGAGTGCAATGAGAAAATCCCAGCTACTGATATTCCTAAGGGCGTTATCAACTCTATCCCAAATGGCTTGGACCGTTCCCTTTAGCCACCAGTAATGGTAGTACAGCCTGTGCAGTGTATATTTGCACCTGTACCTCCAAGACTCCAAGCACACATAACTTTACTTGGGACCAACTGTGCAATAACAGTTGGCCCCCTGGAGTTCTGGCTTCTCTGGCCATAAGTCCTCAAATGTCTCACTGCTGATAATAGTGAACCCGGCCCCATTTCCAACTCCTGCCAACCAACTGCAGTGTCATCCTTAGGTGGCTGACTTTGTGGCACTCCTGACTGCAAATTCTGTAAACTCTACAGCCCACGCTCTTTAATCAGATGTATCCCTGCAACCTGCAATTTTGTATGCCGTTCAGCTTAGGTCCTGTTGGGACTTCCATTGTGAGGCTGAGTTGCTATTGTTCCTCTTCTTAGCAACGCAAGCTCACTCCAAATGGCTGAGTTTGGAACAAAAGTTGCACACAATGTTGCGGTGTCTGCAACTTCTGGAGTGTGATACCAATTAAAATGCCAGCAAATTATTAGAGCCTGGGTCTGCTTCTGTACCCTGTCCATTGTTGGTCCAATTTTGGGAAAAGAGAAAAAGAGGTGCCTCGAAATGCTAACTTTATTAACAACCTCGACTAAATTGCTTAACTTTCTTTGCAGATTGTTTCTGCAGCTGTGGCCATGTCTAATGTGACCGGAAATGTCAGCTCGTCTTTTGCCAATAAAGCATGGTGCAGCACTTAGTCTCACATTCCACAAACCAAACGGCAGCACAGCTTCCTGTTCAAATCCTGGAAGTTACAATGAACTGATAGCAGTCACAGGTCGGCGACATACTCGTAAATTATTTCTCCTTCTATCTAGTCATGCTTGTGGGACTTAAATGTCTTGACAATTTCGGTTGGCTTTGGTACAAAGTGATTGGACAACTGGGCCAAAATCACCCCTATGGCAACATCACTCGTTGACATAGCTTAACATAAAGATGCCATGAGATTGTACAGTTAAAACCAGCACACTGTAAAGAATATAGCTTTCTGCTCAGCCTTGTCGTTAGCTTTTTTTGCCACATAAAAGTACTGCAATCTCTCTTAATACGTTTTCCAGATATCCCAACCTGGAATAAACTTTCTGAATGAGTTGAACACTACAATTGTATGTTAGGGGTGCAGACGGTCTTCAACACCACTGTCTCTCCAGAGTTCCACACGTTCCTGGGTACACGTTGATTTCGTATTGTCTCATTGCCAGTGTAGAGTACTCGGAAATCCCGTAGAGTATGCTGTCATTCCCGAGTTACTTATGTCCCATTGCTCATCTGAACAACCTGGTCACGCACCATCAAGCCGATGTTAGCAAGGTTCCTGCCATACTTTCATCCATCCTGATTGCTTAAGCATAGTACACATGGCTAACTTTCTTGTACAAGAAAGTGTGTACCATTAACATTTTTAAAGGTCTATTAAGAGTATTGGGGATAATTTAGTGCAATTTTATAGTGCCTGCATCTAAAATAAGTACTAAAATGTAAAAATAGAATTATTGTGTCGTGTTAATAATATCCTGGTGTAAAGTGACATGATGCACGATCAGCCAGTATTCTTTTACTAGCATATTTTTTCTAGCTAAGATATTATTAATACTTCATATTAATTAGATATTTTGTTAAAAAATATTTGCATGTGCACAAAAACTGTTTGCTTTTCATTCGACTTGTACAAGAAAGATAACAAAAAATAGAACCGTCTCTATCCTGCACTAGCTAGTATACAAGTCCTTGTATCTAGCCACTAGTATGCTCTGTGGCTGTTCACACGGCACAGGTTTGCTACAAGTTGAGTGAGTGAGTGAGTGAAGAGATTTTGGTTAGCTCTTAACATCTAAGTCTTTAGTGCTGGTGAGAGGTGACGTGATGGGGGTATGGGGCAGCGCAGAATGAATGGGCGGGGGAAATAGGGGATTCCAGAGAAAACCAGCTGACATGCAGCATTGTTCTGCACAATTCCTACATGCAAAAATCCAGGGACCAAACCTGCCGGGAATCGAACCCGCATCGCGTAGGTGGGAGGCGAGAGGTCTGACCCCTTGGCCACCGCAGCCACTTGCTACAAGTCAAGGTGAAAAAGAAAATTCATCTTCTTGTACAAGAAAAATTTCAGTGTTTACAAGGCTTTAGACTAACAATGTTAGCTGTCTAACCTATAGTAAAATGTAGTAAGAGATGATGAACAAGAAAGTATTAAGCTTAACATAATATTTTTATTATTCTTGCCTGAATCATACTGTATTCTCTAAAGAGAATGGTTATTAATTTTATTTTGAAAACTTTAGTTTTATGTCACTAAAGATGGTTGACACAGAAAGCTATTAAGAAATTTGAGATGCTTTACAGTGAATGTCCTTTCTGCAGGAATAATGAGTATGTGTGTTTGAATTAAGTTGTAGGAAGAACACATGGTCATTTAATCAATAACCGAAAATTGCTCTTATGCAGTACTTAAACTTGTTTCTTCAAATATGTTTACTTTTTATTGAATCATTTTAAACGTATTATTATCATCTGACTAAAACCAAGGATTATTAAAAGTGTACAATGTACGAATTGCTATTATAATTGAGAACAGATTGTGAACATTGTGATATATTTAAGTGGAGTAATCTCCTACCAAAATACCATTGTAGTTATACAAAACAAACAACAAAGTTGTGAGTTAACAGTACAAAACACAAGAAAAAAATTATCCAATCCCTAACATTTAGACCAAATGATTGTATTTCTCTTCGGTTAGAGGGTTGGTCAGTATGTCATAAACGATCTGTTTGTTTCGTTGCGTCCATATGACTGTTTTACCATACATAATGGGACAATGATATTAGATGAGTCGTAAAACATTTTAAATTTATGTACAATGATATTATTTAACTATCCTCATTGAATAACTATCCTCATTGAATAACTATCCTCATTGAATAACTTTTCAGTTGCAGTTTGTAGGACCATGTCTTCATAAATCTAAATCCAAAAAGAAAAGCTAGAGAAACACGGCACTTCTATTGAGTAAAAAGCATGTTCTGCGAAATCGTCCTTTGGTTTGTTTTAAAGTATTTAGGATCTGAGAAAAACTGTGTTTGTAAATGTTTTGGAAGTTTTCTAAAAATGTGACTGATGGGAAGAGCCCTAGAGACAGGTAAGGGGTGGTAGGGGTGATGATGGTTGGGTTCCTTGAAAACAGGGGGGAAGGGCTTGTCGCCTGAGCAGTGTAAAGTAATGCCCGCAAACATCTGTCCTCTTCTTGACACGTCAAAGTTGATTCAAAATGTGCGGTGCATTCAAATCACACACAAATGTAAATGTTTGTATAGACTAGTGCATCTAAATTGTTTTTCATTTGTAATTGAAATAAGTATTGTCTTTATGGGTAAATTTCATAAATTGCTAACTGTAAACATTACTATTTATTTCATCAATGTTTTCTAAAGAAACTAAAAATAGTAAAGTGATACACAGTGAAGGATGCGAAATTATAAGCACAGTTATTAAGAGGTGTGACAAGGAACCAAAGAAGGTAGCTTAGCATTTCTTTTGTGTCGAGCAACACGTCACGCCGCTATTTTGTATGTGTAAGCCAAGCAACGGTGAAACGAATATGCAAGGTAAATAAAGTACAAAATGCAAAAGATAACTAATAGTTCATTGAATAAACCTGGTAAAAAAGCGGTGCTTGGTGGAAATATACTACCATGATTGTGGATGATTGTGATAGATAGCTCTTATGTCCGCGAGAAGAAAGTTGTAATAGTGCCAAAATTTCGGCTTCCACAAATCTTTATTTTGCAGTGCTAGGAAACATCATCATATTTGTCGAGTCCAGAAAATGTTTTCGCTTTGCACAGTAGCTCACTCTCTTGCCTCCCTGAGCCTTGTAATGTCACTGCGCCTCTTTCCAGCTGCATTCCTTGCAGGGCTCTTCCCATCTGTCGTACACAGTAGTATGGCCATGTTTATACCAATATTTAAATTTACAGAGGGCATGTGAATGTGTTTTTATTTACAATGTCATGTTTGTGAAATAATTAATTTTTTCTGAAAAATATTATTGTTCTTGGACATAATTTAGAGTAGTGAATAAATGTATTAGTATGCTAATGGCAAGATATTGGTGTTTTTTAAAAATTGGTCTACAGGAGTCTGTTTTTACCGTTCATAATTGTAACTGCACTTGTTTTGTCAGAAAAAAACTTTTTTACTGTCTGTGGAATTGCTCCAAAATATGATGCCGTACGTCATGATGGAGTGAAAACATGAGAAATAAACCATTTTTAATTATGTCCTGGTTTTATACTTCAACAATATTATGTAAAACGAAACCAGCAGACCTGAGTTTTGGACAAATATGTTCATTGCGAGATTTCCAATTTAGAAAAGTATCCACTTGTAGGCCAATAAATTTAGTTTTACTTGTTTCATTAATTTGTTCTTGTAACACCGTAAAATTTTAATTTTTCTATGAGCAAGATATGATTTACACAGTCAAAAACTATTGTTACATCACAAAGAATTCTAATAGAAGGCAGCTTTTAATCTAATGAATTTGGAATACTATTTGCGAGTTTGAAAATTGTTCCATTTGTTGATGTGTTTTTTCTAAAAACAAACTGGACATTTGATAAAATGTTATATTTTTTTAAAAGTTTTACCAATATAATATAAATTAGTTTTTCAAAGACTTTAGAAAAAGATGTGAGCAAAGAGATTGGTTTGTAATTGGCGGAACTGGTATGGTCTCCTTTTTTAAATAGCGGTGTAACCATAGCCCATTTGAGTCTACCAGGAACCAAAAATGTTTCAAAGATAGCATAACAGGTGTGGCTTAGTGGGGAACTAAATTCAAAAGCACATTGCGTTAACACTTTACAACTTACACCACCATGTCTGCTGGACAATTTTGATTGTACAGAATGTATTGTTCTCTCCACTTCTTTTAGGGTTGTATAACTGAATCTCATAGCAGGATATTTTGTACCCTGAATGACAGGAATGGGTGGTATATATTCATTGGTGGTTTTGTTAAGTATTTCGTAAACTTTGTTTAAATAGTATGAATTAAATATATCCGCAACTAATTTAGGGTCTGCGGATACAAGATCATAAATTTTAAGTTTTACGGCTGCACGTGGTTTGTGTATGTTTGTTATGATATTCAACGTGGTTTTTATTCTATTTTCTAAGTTTTTAATTAGGTTTTTGAAACAATTCTTTTTTGCATATTTTGGAACATTACTTAAGGTTTTGCTATATCTCTTATAATTTATGAAATTAGGATTACTGCTAACTCTGGCTGCTTTGTCAAGTTTTATTTTGTTTTCACAAGAAATCTCTATTCTTTTTGTCAGACATGGGCATTTTTTTTATGTTTTGGGAAATAATTCTTATTGGAAATTTTTTTCAAAATTAAGAGGACTATGTTTGTGAAAAAGTTAACTAATAATTTGCTTCATTACATGCATGCATTGATGTCCACTGTTCTCTGAGTAAATCATCTTTGAATTTTAAGATGTTTTGCAGTACAAAATATCTTATTTTCTTATAAAGAATGATTTTAGGTGGCATATTAAAATAAGGCATAATTATTACTTGTGCATCATAGTCTGATAGGCCATTTACTATTGGGCAACAATGATATGTTGAAATATAGTTACTTTTAGTAAGAATGTTATTGATAGCTTGTTGTGAGGTTCCATCAATTTGGTGATGAAGTTAACTCTAAATTTCAAGTTGTAAGTGTTAAGTAGACTGTTGAATTCACTTTTTGTGTTTTTATTTAATAAGTAATCAATTTTAAAGTCTCCATATAAACTAATTTGTAGGTTAGTTCTGAAAACAGATTTAAGGTTACTGTCAAGTAGATTCAGAAAATGCTTAAAGTTGTCTGTTGAGGCTCTGGATACATTCATAATTACTACTTTTTTACCTATTTCAGTTGTTACGCATATACAACTGCATGAACTTCACATAATAAATGTAAATAATTTTTATAACTAACATTATCATTTTTTTTTATTGTGGTTACATGTGCTCCCCTTAGCTATACTTATTCTACTATAACTAGAACAGAGGGAATAACCAGAAATTTTGTATTTTCTTTACAAATCGTTGTATTAGATGAGTTTCTGTCAAACATAATATCATCCATTCATCCATTCATAAATAATTTACCTCTACAGTTCCCTCTCGGGTATTGTTTTATTTAACTCCAACCACGAACGTTACAATTATCTCATAGATGACTACAATAATCTTGGCCCGCCGACCAACAAGCCATAACTACTATGATAGTCGGTTAACAGTCTAAAGTCAACCAATCACAACACTCTCCCTTCCATTCTTGAACTGATAACACTATAAGTTAAGTCTCTCTGGAGCTTTGACCAGTCTTTTTGGGTGTCTTGTGTTGATAAACATGTGAAATGTTCATCCTTGCCCTGTCACTGGTAAAGTTGGAGTGACCATCCCTACCAGACGTATCCTTTCTGTAGCCTCTCACTACCGAAGACCCTTGCTGCTCCAGCCCACTGGACACCACCTTCCCACAACCTCCTTTTTTGCTGACCGGAGCACTCCTCCTTGAAGTCGCCTGACTGGACCTTTTCTGCAGTTGACTGTCCTGCTCTGCTCTGTGTGATCTCACCTCTCCCACCTCTGCCATCAGTATTATTCCAGGACTACTATGACGATACCCTTACTCGTCCTCACCCCATGTGTCTGATTCTATCTGAGGGTTCCACAACTTCAGGTGGTCGGCGTTCATATACATCATATTTGGAACCTAGGACACTTCCTCTCCCGAACATTTTTCCACACCAGATCCCCACTAGAAAGCTTCTCTGCGAGTGTTTGTTGAGATCCAAATTTGTTTTTCAGCTGATTTTGGTGTTCAGATATACGTTGCGCAAACGCAGGCTTCAGCAAGGACAACCGGGTGCAAGGTTGCTGTTGTAAGAACAGCTCAGCTAGTGATTTTCTGGTCACAGAATGCGGAGTGTTCCTGTACGAAAAAATAAACGCGTCAAATTTATGTTGCCAAGTATGGTTGCTCCTACCTTCCCAATCATCTTTCAACTGACGCATCAGCGCTAACTTGATTGTATGGACTTGCCGTTCTGCTGCACCTGGTATGGGGAATCCTAACATGTTTTACCCATTTGCTGCCGAAGAATTAAGGAATTCCTAAGACTGAAAGGTTTGACCATTGTCTGTTACAATTACTTCTGGTAACCCAAATGCTGCAAAAAGCGTTTGCAGTTTCCCCACTGTATGGAATGTAGTTATGGTGGTCTTCAGCAGTACCTCCAACCACTTGGAGAGGACATCCACCACTATCATGAACTTCTGTTTCCGATGTTCCATAAAATAAAGATGCACTCTTTGCCACCTACGTACCGGCCAATTCCAAGGCTGCAAGGATACTGGTTCCGCTGCATTTTGAGTTTGCTGACAAATATCATACTGCTGCACCCTTTCTTCAAAGTTTTTGTCCAAACTGGGCTACCAGACATAAGTTCTGGCCAACATTTTCATGTGCGTAATTCCTGGATGTTCTTCATGTAGAAGCTGAAGAATCTCTGGTTGCAATTTCTCAAAAATCACCACTCTATTACCCAAACTAGACAGTCTTGTTCAAACGAGAGCTCCAGCTTCCTTGCAATTATGGCTTTAACTCCTCTGCATTTACCTTGTCCCTTGTTGGCTGCATGTCCTTGCCTGATAGCCTGTACCCCAAATATATTACACTTTTGCATAGCAGCTTACATTTCTCCTTCCTTACCCTAACTCCATAGGTTTTTAGAATTTTTAACACCTCTATTAGTCGAACTTGTACCTTTGCCAAACTAGCACCTACCACTAAAATGTCATCTAAAGACACAAAATACATAAAAACTCCACCCTTCAGTACCTGTTCCATTGTATTTTGGAATATGCATGGAGCACTACAGAAACCAAAGGGCAATCAAGTGTAACAATATAGACCCTTATGAGTATTGATGGTCAACAATGGCTGGCTCTGGATATTTACTGGCAATTGGGTATAGGCTGAATGTAGATCAATGACTGAGAAAACCCTTGCCCCTGCCAGCTTACTAAAATCTCCTCTGGTTTCGGTAAGGGGTAATGATTCAATTCCATAACCTGATTCAATGTTACCTTAAATTCAGCACATAGCCACAACTCCCCCCAATATTTTTTTCTAATACATACAACTGGGGTGGTCCATTGAGATTTGCTTACTGGGTACATGGCGCCTGTTTGCAGTAACCTGTTCAGCTCTGCTTCTACAGCTTCCTTTATTGCCAAGGGAACCATTCTGGCCTTACAAAACACTGGAATGGCTCCTTCCTTTAAGACTTAAGTGTTCTTCTGCACTTGATATCTCTCCCAACTTCGGCCCAAACACTGATTTGTATTCTGCCATCAAATCGCTGACCATCGTTTCACGTTTGAATGAGAAAATGCTATCCTGCACTGATGAATGTGGGGCTTCTGACTAGCTTTCATGGTTCTCATAATACTCTTCCAGTCTAACCGCAGAGTAGACGACCAATTTCGCACCAACAGTGTGGGTAATGACTTCTCGTGACTGTCGAGCACCACGATTGGTAGAGTCACCTGTTGCCCCTGGTATTCTACCGTAACATGACACTCCTCCATGACAAGCAGTGATTGTCCTGAATACGTTCTCAAAGCCAATGTAGACTTATTGAATTCACATGACTTAAATTTTGCCTGATAGATTCTGTCCGAACACACTGAAACCACCGCTCCTGTATATACACCCATTGCACACATAATCAGCGAAGGAACACTGTGCTGCCAACTGATTAGCACTATTGCATCTGTAGCATTTCATTTGTGGTCGCTGAGTACTTTTAGGCCTACCCTAGCCTCTCCTTGCTCCCCTAATGTTGTCCCACTCCCTCTCTTCTGAAAGGCAAATGCCATGTCGGATTCTCGGGCTAAATCATGTTGTTTTGATGGCGATCTCTCAGGCCTTAATTCTTTCGCTTGTTTTAAAGCAGCTTCCATGATTAAAGGTTTTTCTAGTGCTGACTGGAAAGTCAACTTTTCTTCTACTAGCAATTTCTGAACAATTTCCTTGTCCCAATCCACTTACAAATGCACCCCGTATGGCTTCTTCGAGTAACTGGCCATATTCACAAGTCATGGGCATCTTTTGCAATGTAACAGCATAATCTGACATACTTTCCGAAGTCCCTTGTTTCTGCCGTAATAGTTTCACCCGCTCAGCAATCACAGTCTTCTTCGGCCCATAGTGCGTGGACAGTATAGTGACCAGCTCATCATACGTCTTTGTCCCTTGCTTTGTGGTACACACAAGTTTTTCAAGACTGCATACGTTTTTGGACCTAACAAAGTAAGAAAAACACTACATCATTTATCTTCCTTGATTTTGTTTGCTGTTAAACAAATGCTCCAACTGCTCCACGTAGCACTTAAAATCTCCTTCGCTTCCAATGAACTCTTCAATCTTGCCTACCGACATCCTGTTATCTCTTCTTCCCTTCCCAACTGTGATCTTGTAACCTAGAGCCCCTCCCGAATGCTAAAATTTTGTTCCGACTCCCTTCCTTTGGGATGAATTAATTTATCACATCTTCATCACCAGTTGTTACATTTAACTCCAGCTACAAAAATTTCAACTATCTTGTAGTTGACAACAATCTTGGCCTGCCATAGACAACTCACTGTCAGCCTTGACCACACTGGTTAAAACACAGTCTGCCAACCAACAAGCCATAACTACTGCAGTAGTCAGTTAACAGCCCAAAGTCAACGAATCATAGAAGTTACGTTTTCAGGGAGTGAAACCTGATGTCAATTTGTTTAGATCTCTGACTGGCCGCATCGATTTTGCCAAGTGTATAGTTTCCTTATTTTCATACCACACGATGGATGGCATGGGGTCAGGGTCAGGTTGTAGGTCTTTACACAAAGTTTTGAACCACAAGATTTCTTAGACTTTGGAAATAAGTACCAGGTATTCAGCTTCGCCAGTGCTAAATGCAGTTTTTGTCTCCCTACCGAACCATTAAATCAAACCATCTGTGAATTTGGTAACTGCTCCCAGTAATGAATGCCTGTCATTCTCACTTTACTGTTTTTTCAAACTCCAACTTCAGTTCCCTGGTCCCCTTTAAGTACCAGAATATCCACTTTACAGCAAGCCAGTGACATTTTTGTGGCTGTTGAAAAACTAAGCTAAGTAGTGAACAGCACACAAGATGATTGGTTTAGAATTCTGGGACAGGAACATGAGGCACCTACAAGCAGCCTGCATGTATGGCACTTTCTCACTACATTTCACAATACTTTCACAATCATCTTTTATTACATTCTTCAGAGGGTCTCAAAGATTTATACCAGCTTCTGTCAGAGTCAACGTAGGGTTACGATCATGCCTATCTTCTAGAGCATTCTGCTGATTTAGTATGTCTGGTTGATGAAGAGTTTCTTTTTTTCCAATCTTTGGTGATTTTTGTACCTAGGCAATTTTCCACCTTGTCCAGTTCCTTCATGTGAAATTTGGATTCCAACTTCCCGTGTAATTTCTTCTCAGTCTGCAGTTCATGTGCAAAATGATATTGTCAATGTATGCAGCATAAGCAATTAAGCCCATATCTGTTCGTTCAATGTAGATGCAAGGGTCTGGTTTACACTGTGGCAGTCCCATTCCTGTGAGATCTTGTGTAGATTATTGTTTCTGCACCTCCCACTTTGCTTCAGTCTGTACATGGCCTTCTCTAGGCACCAAACTTTGCTGAGTGGCCTTCATTCAAGTTCCTCTGGGTGTTGTACATATGTTACCTCATCCTGATATCCATGCGAGTATACAGTCGTAACATCCAAGTTTACTATTTCTAGGTCCTTCTTAACAGCAAGTGCATATAAGTACCTAAGTGAAGACTACGTTATGACTTGGAAAAATGTTACCTTGTAGTCTATCACTGGCTTCTACTCACAACCTTTGGCTACAAATTTAACCTTATATTTTAGTTAATTTAGGTCCAGGATTTTAATTTGAAAACCCAATTTGTTTTCAGCGTCTTCGTGCTGGTTGTTAAGGTATGCCCAGTCATAGATTTAGTTGCTGATGAATGATGTTAGCTATTTATTGATGGTCTTCTTCCATTCTGTGGCTTGAGACCTCATTAATGCTTCCCTGAGCTGAGTGGTTGCTTATTCTCAGGTAGGTTTGACTCTAGAACTACGGATACGACAATGTCTTCGTATCTGTTAGGTTATGAGATCTCGGACTCATCGTCTTCTGTGTGAAAAGGCTCCTTTTCACCTGGATCAGCAATTGATACTGCATTTTCTTGGTCCTTTTCAGAATTTGTTATATTTCTTCATCCCTATCAAATACTTGCAAGATTGGAAATGTCTTCAACTGTATTGCAATTGTCAACTTATATTCTAAAAAAACAACATGTCAGCTGATGACATCTTGATTGGTGCTGTCATTCATGAGGAAATAACCCTTGCTGTAGTTGTAGTAGCTTACAAATACCAACTTTTCAGATTGGTGGTCCCGTTTCTTCCTCGTTTCTATTGGATTTTGAGTTAAGGCTTCACAACCAAAAATTCCTCGGATGAGATTAGGTTTCCTCTAGTACCAAGTCTCAATTGGAGTCTTGTCCTAGTGATCTGAAGTCGGGCGCCTATTGTTAAGGTGGACAGCTGTTGAAACAGCTTCATCCTAATACTTTTTTGATAGTTCCACATTTTGTATTATTCATCACACTTTATCAGTGATTTTGTGAATAGCACACACTGTGATGTCTTTCTTTTGCTGTAAATCTGTTACTGTACATTGGTGCCTAATGCCCTTATTTTTTGTGAAGCTGTAGAACTCCTGGTTAACAGACTCTGTCAAATTGTCCGAGCAAAGAGTCTTAATCTTATGACTAGTTTATTTTCTGCAAGTGCTGTGTTCCTTAAACACATCACAAACCTGGTCCTTTGAAGCCAGGAAAAACACATGAATGCACCAATTCCAGTGGTTCTTCTGTGCTGAATGTGCATTCTTGTGAATGGCAAGTGAGCTTGCTTACTCTTGACACAAACTTCACAGAGATCCTTACTCGTTCACAGATTCTGAAACTCATTGTCCACTGCTTTAAGCCAATTCATACCATCCTCTTTAAATGGTCTGACCTGCAATGCCTTAATTCTTTATTGCATGTTACAGTGTATGCTCGGTCAACACAGACTGACAGTGACATATGCAACTGGTAAATACAGTTTTTTAGTGTTGCAGATGCTATCAGTTTCTTATCTGCATTTATGGTTGTCCCACCATCACCGTCAAAAATTACTGTGTTCCCTTTACTGGTGATTTGGCTTACTGAATGATTTACTGCTACGCCCAGCACATGGTGAACATTTTGGGGCAATGGATAGTAGGTATTTTTTTGCAGTTAGAATTTTAACCTTGGATTCGTTTACGGGTTCCTTCAACTCATCTTTCGTCAATTGCAGAGACTCACACGAGTCCAAATATCACACATTCTCTTCACTGTTTACTTTTGTAAATGCTAAAAAAATTAATTTATCTGGTCACTAGATTTCTGTTCACTATTCCTGTTAATTGATTTCCCTTTACTGTTCCAGTCATTATGCTTCCCATTACTGCAACACACTGCAGTAAAATGTCCTGTGTGATTGCGGTTGTAGCATTTGCATGGTTGTTTGGTTCACATACTGTTGAGGTTAGAGTGCCTCTTGTCATCTTTGCACAAGTGCGAGTTCAAAAATCTAGTACTGTAGAGTTCTGAATCCTTGTTTGAAGATTGAGCTTGTCATGGGCTATATTTAATGTTGAAATATTTTGATACTAATTGCATCTGCTGTAATTGTAATCCCGGAGCTCTCTAATCCCATTATCATGGGTTTATACTCTTCAGGCAGGCTGGCTAATGGCGAAGTTTCTACCCACTTGTTCAAAATATCAAACTAGATGTCTCATAGACACTGAGCAGTTGATTTGTTCTGGTGGGCATATACTTAAACTGAACTGCAGCTGTTCAGGTGAGTCAATATTAGCTGATGTAGTGTAACAATCATCCTATTCTCCCAATAAATCCAGAACCTTCAAAGAGTGTCTGAATTGTGTCCCAAGTCTGCTTTGAAGTTTAACGCTTATCAATATGGTGAATCAAGTCTAGTTTCACTAATAATTAGGTCTTTAACACTGCCTTAAAATCTTTTGTATTTGGTCTCTTCAGCTTCGACTGTTCCTGCGATGGCATCCTATTGATCTTCTGCATAGTTAATTCTGCTGTTTAGCTTCTCTACAAACGACAATGCATTAGATGCCATGACGGTCTTCCTTCGCAGATGATATTATGCAAAATTTTTACTGTATTAACATTTTTGTCCTGAACCGACTCTCTTAATCAGCACTGATGATCTCACCTAGGCCCATAATCACTGTTAAGGTATTAGTCAGGTTTCAAATGATAAAATATTGAGTGTTAGTTAACTCGGGCTGATAAATTTATTCTTAGTACAGACCCAAACATAGCAATATCTCGACTGACTGTTACCATCAAGGTCATCTAGGCCAGATTCCAGCGGGATCAGTACCCTGATTTTTGCCTTTGGGGATCATGCCGGACAATGTTGCTGGTTGGCGGGTTTTCTCAGAGATCTCCTTTTTCCCAGCCCATTCATTCTATCAATGCTCCATACTCACATCATGTCACCCCTCATGTACTCTAAAGATCTCAATGTTAAGTGCTGATGAAAATCTTTTCATTTCACTACACTTCAACTGACTATGAGAAGCACTAATACAAGAGTAATGCACAATTAGTTAAAAAGAGCTTCAGAATGGTTTACAATATTCAACATTAGCATTATGGTAATGTTATTTTAAGGTTTTTTAAAAGGTTGTAAATAAAAAGGTTTCATTAATTGTTAAAATATCTTGGTATTCAAATATTGCAACACTCTGTCTATTTAAGTTATATTTTTGCATTAATTTCTTTATTTTGTTGTATATGTATCTTTTTAAAGTATAATTGAAGTTCTCAATATATTATTGATGAAGTCCTCATTGGTGTATATGTAGGTCTTAATACAGTAGTAAAAAAAATGGAACTGATACAACAAATTTCATACTTTAATGTTTATTAATTAATATCTTTCCTTCCAATGTGCATATGAGTTAATCCTATACTATGCGACTTTTCATAGTCCTTAATTTGAATCGTTATGCGGAATGGGTTCTTTATAACTGAATGTGACATGAAATTGTGCTTTTTTGCATTCAATTTCCTGTTGGCTTTAATAAACAGGAAATTCCTTAGTGCATGTGTCTGTGTACAGTATTATACTAGATTTAAATGTTTTTAGGAATAATATAGAACATATTTTTGTAAAGATCATGTAGAAATAAGTCCAAACTAAAATAAAAAAAAGGTACTCAACATACATTTAGAAATTAAAGCTCATTCGTGCTGAATATTTGTTTACTTTGTAATATTTAAATGCATGATGCTTAACTTACTAGCCTTCTTTTTGCCTACTTTGTAACTCGAGTATATAATCATGGTTGCACAAACACTGTTTTATATAATTTTTGTTCAGTAATTTCTAAAAATTTTTACTTTAAATTACTTTAAATTGAAGGTGTTTTAGCAAATAACACATGACCATTTTATTCACATTAACATTTCCTACATATTTCATTAAAATGCAGTTCACAGCTTAATATAACCCTTTTCATGATTTTTGATATCTCTTTTTATGGCAGGTTAACTATGGTGGGGTAGCAACCAG
Source organism: Medauroidea extradentata (assembly GCA_003012365.1). Lineage (NCBI taxonomy): Eukaryota > Metazoa > Arthropoda > Insecta > Phasmatodea > Phasmatidae > Medauroidea > Medauroidea extradentata. Next base: position 58,865 of record PNEQ01017013.1, on the reverse strand, counting down.
AAACAGTCCATATAGGGTGTATGTCTCAGAACCAGTAAATGTGTCAAAAGTTCGTGTGTTTGGACCAGGAGTTGAGAAGTCTATCAAGTCGAATACACCTACTCACTTCAATGTGGACTGCCGAGAAGCTGGCCAAGGTATTATCGAGAAACATTATTTTTGTACTTTCTTCTATTTTACATAAATTACTGATGCTGTAGGTAAAAATGTGGTAACATTATGGAAGTAATTTTAATTTTTTAAATTAATTTTTTTAATACAGTAAACATGATTAGCGCAGGAAGTTTTTTTTTAATTCTTAAAGTTGGTACTTCTATGTGTAAGAAAATAACTTGGCTCATTCTATAATAATATTGTGATAATGTATTTAATGTGCATTACATTTATGTTATATAATAGTCAAGACTCAAAAATTTTACTATAGAAATACTATGGCTTTTTATGGGTAGTTTGTACTAAGTATTATGACAGTATTATAATCTAGCAAAAATATGGATGAGCCTTCCCAACGTTGGTGAAAGAAACGTCCGGATGTAACCTTCAGTGGTTTCTCTCAAATGTATTGCTATGTTAAACCATGATTTTATTCTATGCAGGATGTTTGGAAATTCAGTTTACAAACTTCTAGGGCTAGTAGAGGGGACTGAGTGGACAATATTTTGAATAGGAAGCCATGTCCAGAAACGTACAGTTTTCGTGCTACAGCCATTACAATGTGTCTGATGTGCCGGTGTTGTTTTGCAACTGGATAGGACATCAGAGGATTTTCTGATGGTATGATTTCCCTGCTGTGGTATCATTCCTACAGCCCCATTCACGTGCCTTCACCGATCAACATGGTTCAGTACACGTTTGCAGATTACACGGACATGAGGTTGGTGTATTGTGCAGCGAAAGGGAATGGAAGAGCAGCTCGTCAGTTGTATCAAGAGCAGTATCCACAATGCACGACTCCATCCCATGTACACTTTTTGCCAAAATTGCAAAATGGTTCCAAGAATGAGGTACCTACACTGTCAAGAGGAGGGACTATGATGCTCAAAAGAGATGCTACATCCCCAAATTTGAATAGGCTGTGCTGCACTACATTGAGCAGTACCCTTTAACAAGTATGCAAACAATTGTGCATGTATTGGATGTTTTTAACAACGTAGTGTGTGGGTGGTTCTACATGTTCAAGAACCACAGCATTTCCACCCCCAAAGGATACAGGCATTACAACTAGCTTAATCTTTAACATGTGTTATTTTCTGCACGTGGTTTCTGCACTGTTGCATTAAAGGGGATTGATCCCGGTCAGATCGGTTTTACGTTTTTTCTTATAAATCAGGGAATAGACACATTGTTTTGCTTTTTTCACGCTGACAACGCATAGTTTACTGTTTCATTCACTTTTTGGAATCCATATGGCAATGTTTCTGTTAATTTTGTGGCCTCTATAGTCACTCCTGTAAATAAAGCAATTTTTCATTTTCAGCTGTTTCCCGTTGCAATATAATGAAGAAATTATGGTTCCAGCAATTACAGAAAATCAATTAAGTTTGTATCTATGCCCTGTCATGACAACAATTTTAACACATCGACTGGAACAGAAGTTATCAAGGAAAAACAGATAAATCTAAGGTGGTAGGGATCAATACCCTTTAATAAGCTCCACTTTCCATGAAATGTTCTGTTCACGGATGGATGTAAACTCTCAAGTGAGTGTGTTCTCAATTCTTGAAACAGCCATGTCTAGGCAGACAAAAATCTGCAAATGCCATGTGTCAGAGGATTCCAACATAGATTTTCAATCAATGTGTGGGTAAGCATTCTACACAGTCGAGTGATCAGACCATACCATCTTCCAACCAGGTTAACAGGTGCTGCTTACTTGATATTATTACAGGATGTATAGCCCCTGTTCTTGTATGATTTACCACTGAATATCTGTCAAGAACTGTAGTTTCAGTACATTCAGGAACATTTTAATCAACGATTCAGGCAGAGATGGATAGGCCGGGGTGGTCCTATTGCATGGCCCTCACTTACACTATAGTTAATGCCATTAGCTATTTCTTGTGAGGTCGTATGAAGACTATGGTGTAGGAGACTTCTGTCGAGACCGAGGAAGAACTGGTGGCATGAGTTATGGTTGCTACACAAGAGATTAACGGGACACTTGGTGCGATGAAACGAGTAAACCAGAACACAAATTGTTGGTACAATGTGTGCAATGACGTTGCCGGTCGTCACATTGAGCCTCTGTTGTACTGAGCGGTATGGGACACATCCAGTGCAGAAGCCAGAAAGAAATGTGTTTCTTCCACTGTTGACACAAGTGTTAGTGTGATAAATGAAAGTTTTATTTGTTACATTGGTATTGTTACCAAATATGTTAGAATTTCTTCTATAATGGGTCAAACGTCACTCAATTATGTACCATACATCACACTTCATATGACTTGGTGCTCTTCTGACATCATACTGCCTATCCAGATGCAAAACAACACTGGCACATCAGACACATTGTAATGGCAGTAGCACGCAAATGGTAGGTTTTTGGACATGGCATCCTTGTCAAAATATTGTAGATTCAGTCCCCTCTATTGTTCCTTGAAGTTTGCAAAATGAATTTCTGATACATCCTGTTGATGCAGTACTTGTGCGTCACATCTTCTTATCAAATGTATATTTTCTTAGTTTTGTACAAAGCAGCTGTGAATGTTGCTAGAACATTGTTGCAATATTGTTGTTTTTAGAGCTGCCAGGCCATGGGTAACATGCCTATGTGATAAATATTGTTAATATTGCAAGGGGCGCAGTCTAACACAACTATGAGAGTATATGTGCATCGTTTTTGCATAAAATTCAGTGTAGAACAAGTTATTTTTATTTAAAAGTAGCAATTTATGGGGTGATTATCACGTGACAGTGAAATGCTCCCGCTTTGGCGTGACGTCACTGCCCAGGCAAGGTTTGCTCCGCTGAAGCCGGGTATATGGTTATTTACCAGCATGTTGTGAAATACGGCTACAACTCATGCAATTAGCCTTATTTGAAAGAAATAGATGACAATTTTGTAAAAGCACAGTCTCATAACTTACCGCAGTTGATACTGTCATGGTATAAAATTATTTCAACTCAAATTACTTTGACAGCGCAAAAACAAAATATGTTAAATTACACACGTATGTACCTAAAGCCTTACACACTCGCGATCATTAGCAGTAACTGTATGGCGTAAATAACAATCCACATTTATATTAAATATAATTTTAGTAGTATAATCACATTTTAAAATGTGAATACATGTGTCAGTAAATGTGATAGTTATATATATATATATATAATATATATATTTTACTGAATGTAACTTTTGAAAACATTGTTTGTCGTTCCATGTTGCCACACTGTAATAATATAGTAATAGTGTGTAATATGAAGTTGTTCAAGATATATAAACGAACATCACTTTGTATTTTAAGCGTTGCACGTTTGGTGTGATACATTTTTGTAATAAGTACACAGCACTACGGTACAGGAAATAGGCCTACGAATACGCCTATTACCGATACGGGCAGTGACATGGCTTGTAAAAATGGTACTGTTCATTTATTAGCCCTGATAAGAATCTGTGGCGGACTGAGTTTAAAAATTAGACTGAATAATTATAATCTGAACGGCCCCGAGATGATGGCTGACGTGGCCGTCAGGACAGCGGCTTCTACCGGCACTTGTAATGGCTCGCGGGGTGTACCTCAGCGTGTAGACGAAATTAGTGGACAGTGTGATATATTCTCCTTTTACAATGTACGTGTACTATGTACGTCTATCGTAACTATATATAAAAACAATTATTTTATTTAATAATGTCTTTAATTTATATTAAAATAACATGGAATATTAAATTTCAAATGTGAAACAAAATTACTATTTCTTAATACAACACTCATTATTTTTAAACACAGTCACATTCTAATTAATACAAGCAGTTAAAATATTTTTATACTTATAATAACAAAATTTGTGTGAATCATTAATTTATTACTTCATTACAATAGATAAACTGAGGTTTTTTACGACATGCATGTTTTAAAAATAAATAAATTATTTGTTTATTTTTAAATTTTGATGGGATCAGATATAATAACAAGGAAAACCTCATTTACATATCAAGTAAGGAAAACTACGGAAATTCAGCTGTAGGGTATGTGAAACTGAAGAGAGAAATCAATTTATGCACTGTTATTGGTAAAATCTGCCCCGAACATAAAATACACAAAAACTCTACGCAGTAAGCGTCCTCATTTATGATGAATACAGACACGTAGACAATGTTGAGTATGTAAACTGTGCTGCATCATTAGGTAATTAAATACAATTATTTAAACAATACATTTTTTTGGAGGACGGGGACATTATTACTCAGCCTATAATTTGTGGATTAATATTCTGTAGTGCCTTGGCATGTGAGTTGCGTAAGCTATGCTGCATCAATGATAAATTTATATTTTTATAGGAGACTTTAAACATAGCGTAGCATATATTATGAGGTTGCACTGCAACCATAGGCTAAGTAGCTTATACGATGGCCAACAATACGTATGCCTATACAATAAATATAGTGTTTATTTTATTATTTGATGCTCTGGGAAAATCATAGTGATTTTTACTATCAATCACGAAACTAATTGATTAACAATAACACAACCAGAAAAATACAGGATAACGATGCAGGTGTAATATTATTCTCTCGCCACATTGCAATAAAAATAACACAAGTATTTTATCATTAAAACTTACATCAAAATGGTCTTCACAAACGTAAACACAGTATTTTTCTGAGACGTCACTGTAATCTCACCTGATTGCTCTAAACCATTTCTTCCTCCTGTCCGTGTCCTTTGGCACATGAATGAACACCTTATCTATTGATTTTTTAGACATATTTGTGCACCGTGGATCAATGCATCATTTACAGTTTCTTGGAGTCACTGGTTTTCTGTGATTTCCCGTATTTGTCTCAATTTTATAGCACGAAGCGCGCTTCATAAACAAAGTCTGTTGGGTACGCAGAGTGGATTGACTCGTGCCTGGGTAGTGACGTCACGATGGAATCGGCCAACCAAAGTGCATTTTGGCGGGCGTTCAAATTATGCTAATTTCTTTAGCCTGTAACTTCCGTAAGACTAATTTTCTAGCCGTAAGACTTTGCAGATATAAGTTTGGTACAAAAATGGTTGTAGAACAGCAATTACAAAAAACATGCTTTTTGCCCATTATTTTTCAACACTTGCAGTGTCAAAGTTTGTTAGCATAATGGGTGTGTAGCATTCATAAACATGGGTGGTGTTCAAGTCATCACCGAAATATTCTTTTTAAAGGTAATGGAACTGTATTAGGTTTAATTGTGTGAGTTTATTTATAAAGCACAGAAGTCCATCATCTTCAGCACACATCTTTACATTTACATTATGCTCATTCCACTGTACCTATACTCATACACCTACATGTGTACCAACCATCATATTCTATATCATTACATCTCTCTCTATACACAAACACAGATAACAAAACTTCATCACTACATCACCCTTTTTACACGCACATAGAAACAAAGCATTCAAACATCACCACTGCATCTCCTTTTCGCAGGCATAGATACAAAGAAACCTCAACTTAATGATGATGATAATAATAATGATGGTAATTATTTTTGAACATATTCCTTAATGCAGTGAGGTGTCTTCTTAATTTATAATCACAATTTTCACTAACTACTTTTTAAAATTTAATGCAATGTATCACCAAATTTTAAAACCCAATGTGACACTTTTCTAAAAAAAACCTGAAATCATAAATAGTTGACACATACTTATTTCAAATTTAAATTTCCTTCTGTATCATGTTGACACGGCCGAGGGTTGGGATATAAACAAAATGGTAAGAAACTGATATGGTGACTAAATGATTAGGGCTCCAGTAATACTTGCATTAGTATTACAAATTCAATACTCTTAGTGAAGCTCAGGGGGTGGTTATCAGTTGGGTGTGCTTATCATCCCACCTGGTATGTTTTTGAACTACGGTTGCTTTGCTGGCTATCAGCCTCAAGCATGCCCAACACTTTCACACATACTGTGATGTCAGGTTTTCATTATGAAAGAAATACTGAGGTTCAAGGCAATTCACTTTATCTATGCAGAATTATAATTGAAAACCTGCATGGATCACTTATGTTTACGTTATGCTCAGAGGGTTGTGTGTGACTGTTACATGCAGCTTTGGTTACAAAGAAAAATAAGTACTCTGCGTTGATGATGTGCTATGATATTTGATAATGTTATTCCTTTAACAGTATCGGTTCAGTGGCTGGTTTGGTAGGCAAATGAGTTTGCTTGGAGCAGGCATTGCAAAATGAACGGTGATGTTTCATTTCCAAATCAACCTGCTGCACTGCAGCCTATCCCTTACATGCGATAATGGGGTGATGGCTCACAATCTAGCAGGATCAGCTGTAATTACACCCACTGCCTGTATGCTTATTATGCTGAAACTCTCCTCTACACACTTGCTAAATGAATGCTGTTTAAAATACTGCTGACCTGAAAACATTGGCAACACAGTGGCGGCCTCGTGCACGTGCACGTGGGTGTGAGTAAATTGTGAAGAAATTCATTAATCACAATGAGACTGCAAAAATTATGCTGTCAGCTTGTACTAACAATTAGTTTGAATAAAATTACCTGATGTGTACAGTATTCTTACTTAGGTTGCTCACATGATATTCAATTAAAAATTTTTCTAACCATGTGATGGTGGTATATGCACACTTGGGTTTACATTTCAGTATCATAAAATTATAGTAATTATATACTCAAGCGAATTAGGCTTTCCAAGGAAATGTTTGAGAACATGTGTAATAAAAAGGCTGAACCAGTATGCTAAAAGTGCTTTTAAAATATTATTACAGGTGGGTGACAGTTAAAATATTAAATATAATTTTGAAAAGTGTATCCATAACCTGGAAGAATGTGATCATCATGCGTAACCTAATTCCCGGTGACGACCACAAAAATTATTACGAGGTGAATGGTTCATAGTGTTAAAAAGTCTTGATGTGTAAGACATTAGGGGATCTCAATCTTACAACTGGTCTCCTTGCCCGGCGTTGAAACCAAATTGTTAAGGGGTGAAAAGTTAGCTTTAATCTATGAGTAAGTATAAGTAAGTTGTTTTGTAAAATAAAAGTGTAGAAAAATTGAAATAGTGAGGCAGGTCACTGTAGCTGGTGACTCCACTAAATTAAAAAGTGTATATGCATTATAAAGTGAGTCTGCTATGTGTGCATAAAAATGTAGAAATATAAGAGTGGATGTTAACAAGTAAAACAAGTAAATAAATAAATACTGTACCTATAGGTTAAGTATGTGCTAATGTATCCATGGTGACTATATGTAAACAACACTACCAGGGCTACCAACTATGGCTAGCCAATCATCAAAGTACCACATAAAACAAGTGTTGACTCTAGAATAAATCATGTCAGATTGTTAACATGGCCATTCACCATCAATTCTTAATTCAGCAAAACAAATAATTAGTCAGTAGTATGACTACAATCAAACACCAACTCATACGGGGGCATAAATCTTACAGCAAGTGGCCACAACCTCAATTGTCACAAACAGGGAGCAGAGCAACTCTTAAGGGGGACAAACTATCTGCTTCACTCTTATTTAAACTCTAAACACCATGGGATTATTCACAAAAATAAAGGAGAATCTAAAATTAAAAGTCCATACCATGTATGTAATACCATGTATGTAATTTAGGGTTGCAAATTGACATTTTTACCTGGAATAATCATGTTAAGAAAATTTGCAGAAATATGTTTATATCATTGCACTCACTTAAAGCGAATGAAAAACTTTCTTTACATTGCCGTAAAGAAACTTATTGTAGAGTGACTTTTATTTCCTTACATAGATTACTGCAATGTCAACAATCACCTCCTTTGTGATTTGGCAGCAAAACTGCAGTGCCTTCAAAATCCATGTTTACAGTATGTATAAAATCTGAAATCTTTGGATCATATTTGCTCACATTATAAAAAAAAAAAAAAACTAAAATATTTTAATATTGAAGATAGACGAAAGTTGCACTCACTTTTTCTTACAAAGAAATCGCTCACTTTGAGGTCTCTTAAATACCTAACTGACCAATTTCATTACGTCAATATGAATCATAACTACCACACATGTTCTTGTGAAACTATAAATCTTATTATACCTAATTATAAATCTTAATTATTTTCACAATCTTTGACAGTCTCTGGTACCTGCTGTTGGAATGATCTGCCCAGTAATTTGAAGTCAACTATAAATTCAAATGGTTTTAAACAAAAGTTAACTATCTGGACCAAACGGACATCTAAAATAGAAGTTATTAGTTTACTAATGTCTATTGTGTGATTGTTTACTTTCTCATAGTCTTTATTTTGTGTTAGTCTATATTTGTGATAAGTGATGGTAATATGTATTATACAAGGGTTTTTTATTTTCAACCTCCGATTGGCTGTAATAAATAAACAGGAAGGAATTAGGAAATCATTTTAAGGTCAAAAGAAACGTACATCTTTACACTATTTTTCCACTTAATCACCATGCAGATCGAGACATTTGTCGTACTGATGCATCAACTTGCCGATACCCTCCTTGCCATCAGGACTTGGCACAGATTGACATCTACCTTCTCCCCACGTTGAAAATGTGGCTTGGAGGATGATGCTTCAACACCAATGATTAACTGCAAGACACTGTTAAAACGTGGCTGAATAGGCAGGCGGCATCATTCTTTGCAGAGGGTATCGGCAAGCTGGTGCATCTGTATGACAAATGCCTTAATCTGCACTGTGATTATGTGGAAAAATAGTGTAAAGATAAGTTTCTTTTGACAATAAAATAATTTCCTAATTCATTCCCATTTTTGTATTAGAGCCGGTCAGAGGTTGAATAAAAAATTAACCCTCGTAGCAGTAAGTGTAGGTTTTAATTAATTTTCATAATACTTAATGTAATTTTGTAAGAATATTAAAATGTATGTGTAGTGCATAGTGTAAATTCATACAACTGATGTAACATTGTAAACATGGTTAAGTATAAGAAAATGCAAAAGTCTTAGCTTTGCCACAAATAAAGTAATAATAATAATATGAATAAAAATAAAAATAATATATTGTTTTTTTTATTTACATAAATAATAACGTACCAGCCAAACAGTCTTACTAAATATCAGGTAGGCACTACGTTAAATACTAAACGAACACATCAAAACAGGAGGGTAAATATATTATTTCTGTAAGGAATAATAAACTCAGTAAAATTTTATAGTATATATCTTCATTATAAGTAAATTCTGTTAACATATTAACATACAGCGGCAACACAGAAATCTATATGAAATATTTAAAACTTTCATAGACATCTAACAAATTGCATCTAACATTGTTTTAAGACAAAAGAAATATTTATTAAATGGATTAAAGGATAAACAAATTTTATTGACATGCTTAGTATAGCATTCAAATACTCTTTCAGATTTACCAGAGGAACAGAAAATATCAGAGCTTCTACTTCTGTCTATAATGTGGAATTTTCAGGGATAATGACTTGTGGATCTCCACGTAATCAAAGACAGCCATGAATCAACAATTCTTCTTTCGTTTAAAGAGTGTGTAGTATATTTATCAAGAACTTAATTGTTATTAACACCCAGTGGCGGCTCCAGGCATGGGCGAACGGGGCAACCGCCCAGGACCCCGCGCCTTCGGAGGGCCCATGCCAGTAAACTCACAGCTGCTGTGTAACTAACTCAACTGTCTATGACCGGCGGAAATAATACCGCTGTCGGCAACATCAAACCACACTACGATGTGAGTGCGCGTCAGTATAGTGTTACACACGTGCCTACTGCTACCTACACACAAAATGGCTACCAGTTGCCACATTTCATGACAAGAGCGCGCATACAGAGTGTGGCAAGAATTTTAAATACTGCTGTACGGCTTCGTTACTTAGTGCAGCATGCACATTCGACACAAATATATCTATTGTTCGCAAAGAGTTTGGTAGTTGTTTGTTTACATTTTACGAGACGTTATTTTGAATGAAAACGTGTGGTTTTACTGTACTGTGTAACTGTGTTTATTTTAAGTAAATATGGCATCCCGTGATCGTGATACCGGGCGGAAATATGAATCGGGCAGCTTAAAAAGAAAAAAGAGCGACAAGAAAAATGAGTTTGAGGAGCAACTCCGTTCCAGTTGTTCATTGAAGAAATATTTCAAGCCAAATGTTGGAGTTGGAGAACAGCAGCAGGTGGGTGGTCCTCTGCAAGAATTTTCAATAACGGCTGGAGATCCAAGACCTAGCAGCAGCCATGATGATGCTAGCACTGACAGCAGGGGCAATTTGTTGAATTTGGAGTCATTGTCAGAGCCACTGCCAACATCGCCATCACCATCTTCTCTATCACAACCTCCCCCAGAACATGAGATTTATAATATAAGCAAGTCTCCAGCATCCGATACTAGTGATCCACATTTTTATGGCCAAAACTGTTAAGTGACATGGAATTGAGTGTGATAGTTTGAAATGGCCCTATACAAGTGAAAAACAAAAGTTTCCCAAAAAATGAATGTGGTCGCCGTTTTAGCGAGTTCCATTACACGAGAATTTTAGTGAATGGTGAGGAACAAGATAAGCGATGGCTCGTTTATTCACAATCAAAAGATTCAGTTTATTGTTTTGCGTGCCGTTTGTTCTTGTTTACTTCGGCCAGTGCATTTAGTTCGAGTGAAGGGATGAGCGACTGGAAGCACCTGGGTGATGCCTTGAAATCTCATGAAAATAGCAGTGCTCACAAAGACTGAATGTTAAAATGGCTCGATTTAGAAAAAGGGCTACGTTGCGGGAAACTCATTGATTCGCTGTCTCAGAATAAGATGAAAGCTGAACAGCAGCGTTGGAAAGACATATTGGAGAGGCTTCTGGATATAACACAGTTTTTGGCTTCCCACAATATGGCTTTTAGAGTGCACAATGAAATTTTAACCTCAGATTCCAGCGGAAAATTTTTAAATTTGGTCAAGTTGATTGCTAGATTTGATCTGACTTTGCGAGAACATATAAACAAAGTGATGAAAAAGTCTGTTGTCAGAAACCACTATCTTGGGAAAAATATTCAAAATGAATTCATTCAACTTTTAGCCAGTCATGTTAAAGCTGAAATACTACAAAGAGTGTTGAAAAACAAGTACTATTCAATTATTCTAGACTGTTCTAGAGATATTGCTAGGATTGAGCAGCTCTCCATATTACTGCGAACTGTAAACAAAAACACTGGTGGTATTGAGGAATACTTTGTAGGTTTTTTAACGGTAGAGAAAACTACTGGTGAGGGGTTGACTGATTACATTGTCAATGAACTGGAGCAACTAGGTTTGTTACTGGAAAACTGTAGAGGGCAAAGCTCAATGGTGCCAACATGCATGGAGAAAAAAGTGGTGCTCAACGAAGAATTTTAAATAAGAACCCTCTTGCTTTCTTTGTATCTTGCGAAAGTCACAGTTGGAACCTAGTTTTGGGTGATGCAGCTTCATCTTGTGCTCAAGCTCAGTAGTTTTTCGGGCTATTGCAAAGATTCTACACAATTTTCTCATGCTCCAGTGATAGGTGGCACATTCTTAAGGCCAATGTGAACATCTCACTGAAACCTCTTTCAGAAACCAGGTGGGAGTGCAGAGTTGAATCTGTGAAAGCGGTAAGATACCAGCTGAACAGCGTTTGCAATGCTTTGTTGGAATTGTGTAAACAAATGAGACAGATTGTGTGGTTATCAGCGAGTGTCAGTCATTGGAAAAGTAAATAACAACCTATGAATTTGTTATCTTCCTGGTGATTTGGTACGATATTCTTGTCAAGATACACCGTATTAGCAAAAGTATGGCAAAGTGAAGACATGCATTTAGGTGTGGCAGTACACCACGTTAAGGTTTTCATCGAGTGGCTTGAAGATTATCGTGAAAATGGATTTTCATCAGTATTGGCGACAGCGAGGGAAGTTGCAGAAGAGGCAAGCATTGAAACCACATTCAAGGCCATCAGAAATAGACGGAAAAAGAAAATGTTTTCTTATGAAGCAAATAACGAGGTTCCTGAGATGTCCCCACAAGACAGATTTAGAGTTAACTACTTTAATGTTATAATAGATGCAGTGCACACAAGCTGCAAGCCAAGATTCAATGCACTTAAATCTCACGAAATTGCATTTGGTTTCATGTACCGAATCAAGGACTTGTTGGAAGTGAATGACGAAGAATTAATGAATAAGTGTAAATATTTGCAAGAATCTTTAACTGCAAGCATAGGCGATGAACGCAAACACGATATAGACGCACATGAATTGTATGAAGAGCTGAAAATGTTCATAAGAGTCTTCGAGGGAAACAGCAACATTATTTCAGCTCTAAAGTACATAGTGGAAAATAGCATGTGTGAAATCTACCTAAACATTTACATAGCACTCCGTATCATAGCCACCATTCCTATTTCCGTTGCTTCTGCTGAGAGGAGTTTTTCAAAGCTGAAGCTCGTTGAGACATATTTAAGGAACACTATGTCTCAAGACAGGCTCTCAGCTCTTGCTATTTTGTCAATCAAAAAGGATGTGGCATCTTCTTTTGACTATAGTGATTTGATTAACCTTCCTTTAGATGCACCCCTATTTCAGACATTGATTAGCGCAAAGCACCTGTGGGGTGTTCATACTTTTTACTCTACAATAAATACTGAGGGCCAAATATTTTAAACCTAACACTGTGTGCATTTGGAAACATTTTAAATGAAGACAAGTAGAATATAAAAAAGTAAAAAAAAAAAAATAACAATTTTTTTAATGTAAAGTATTAAAAATTTTGTGCATTTTATACAAGTCCAACTGCAGCATAATGCATGTAAAATCTCAAAAACCAAACTTGCAATAATTGCGTAACATGCAGCAACTCAATCAACATATCTTAAAACAGTATGAATGTGTATAAAATAAAGTAGTGAAAAATTTATGAAATACTCCTAAACTTATAATATACATACACTAACCAAAACATGGAAATAACTTTTTTTTTTTCATCTGGAACATTTACAATCCAATTTGTTTTGAGATTATAGGAAACGTTCTCAAATACCAATATTCAAATACTAATGTTCTTATAAAATTAAAAAAACCAATCTAAGTACAAAACCCTAAAATTACACAAACAAGTTGACAGTAAAATTACATCATTCGGTTCATTTTCTGTTGTCTTATATGAATGTAGTCACTAGCTACTTGCAATATTACTCACAGTCACTGTCTTCTTCTAATTGATTTGTCATTGCTGACTTAGATATATAACAGTCTTTGCACACTATAGTAACATGACTCAAACACAAATATTTTCCACAAGTAACACAACAGTATTTTGTATTTTTACGTTGCTTGTCTTCACGACATGGCTCGCATAATTTTCTTTTGTTTACATTTACGATCTCTTGTGGTGCTTCGGGATCAAATTCCGTACTTCTGACAGGCTGTTTAGTGACCTCTGTCAATCTATGCCGTAGTGTTGCAGGCAGATTTTGTTTTTCAACACTGTGTCAAGTCATTTTCTCTGTTACGAGACCTTTTGCAAGCTAACGCAAGAAAGTCCTACGGTTTGTCACATCATGGCCATTTCCAGAGCAGATTACCTGTGCGTTGATACCGGCCACATTGAGTATGGAAAAGAAAATCACCATAGGTCAGCGCCGAACATTTCTCACCACGTTATTTGTTGCACACAATTTATCCACAGTATCCACACCTCCTTTAGTCTTGTTGTAAAAGGTTATGATTTCCATTTTTTCAAAAACCCTGCACTTTCATCAGTTGCATCATCAAAGTGAATGCTCGATATAAGAATTACATTTTTGCTTTTCTTAGGAACACAGGAAACTAAGGTCCCTTCTTTTCTGAACCCAAAAATACATGACTTTTCATTCCGGTTTGCAGTGTGTTTGAACTCGTCTGGAATATGCCATTTATTTTTCTTTAGTGTGGCAAAAACAGATAGTATTTTTTCTGACAGTTCACTAAGGAGAGTAACATTACTGAACCAATTATCAACTGTAACATTGCGCCCCGTGTTCACTATTGGCGCAACCATCCTGTGAACAATGTTTGTGTAATGATTACTGACAGCATATGGACCATCTGGTTGCTTGTTAGCATATACTTCCATGTTGTTAGTGTAGAACATTTTTGAGTCTACAAGAGCAAAGATCTTCATACCATATTTGGCGGGTTTGGAGGGAATATACTGCCGAAAAGCGCAACGACCTCGAAACGCTTCCAATTTTTCATCAAGTGTAACATTTTCACCGAGAGAGTACCTTTTCTGACAATTGGCCACAAAATTATTAAAAACTTCTCGTATAGGTGCAAGTCGATCTATTTCTTTCCTTTCATTTCTCGTATCTTTATTGTCAAATCTTAATACACCTCATCACGAATCGGAAGAGTTTCAGTGGCATAGTAAGTCTAAATGTTTCTACACCGTCCCCACTAGCATCCCAAAGATCTTCTAAGTTCAAGTGAGAACCACGATACACACCAGCAAGATATAACAAACCATTAAAAGCCTTTATCACTATGACATCTGTGGGGCGACTGAATTCGGGTCTTATATATTCAATATGTTGGTTTGTCCATGAAACAATCGAGTTCAGAATTTAATCATCAAAGAGAATGAGCCAGGTATCTAAAATGCTCTCTGCATTTTTTACTGTGCCAATAACACCAGGAATGTGTAATAACAAGTTTTGCTTACCAATTCTCTCCTTGTTTGTAGATGAGTACTTGTTCCATTGGTACGAATCGACAATCTTCCCATTTTTCTTCCAGTTAGCAGTGTAACGGATAGCGTTGCCAGGGTGCCAGGATCTTCACCTTCTGATTCATCACAGCTTTGTTCAGTTTCTGAATTTTCTTCCCGCTCTTGTATATGATCTTCACTTTCAGAATCAGAATTATCTCCAAAGTCCTCTTCCTCCTCAGATGTATCATCGAATAGCATTCAATGGATTTTTCTGACATCTTCGGGACTATCCAACTTATACATAGTCTTTTTAGCAGCCATTCTGAAACACACATGGTAAAACCAACATAGTCGTGTCACACCTATCAGGTGACTCTGTTTTTCCAGTACATGTAATACATTTATAATCTAACAAACATGAGACTGTGATTACAGTGAACCCTCTATAACTCGGACTAAAAGGGGGAAGAAGCTGTCCGAGTTAAGATTTGTCCGTGTTATTCAGGTGTGTCCGGGGAGGTAAGGTAATCAGTCATTAATCACAAGAAACGCGAAGAAATTAGTACGCTATCATTTCTACAAGCAAAACGGGCTGCAATAAATACTGTTTTGTACGTAACTGTCGTATCAAATTACGGGAGGGCCGCCATGCAGTGAGAAAATTAACACTAATGTGGAGGACTATAAAAGAATGTCAAACAATGTGGGCAGTCAGATCTTTATTTATTTTTTTATGCTGCTACTTCTGGCTGATCCATTTTTTTATCTCTGTGCCAGAAGCTGGCACCAAGGCACCCTTCTATCACATAAAAATATTCGTCAGGCTGGCGACAGCCAATGTGCATGCATGTGTGAGAGAGGTAAGAAATGATCGTTGGAAATAAGCTAGGGAGGTTGCGAGCAGAAGTAGTCAAGGTCAACCGGTACAGTCTCATGCAATACAAACACCGCATGTGACCATCTGCTTCTCACACAAGATGTTTACATTGAAAAATACCTTACGTCCGTATGTCACAGTGTAGGGGCAGCAGCCAACTGCTAGCCTGATAGTTACTCTACCCTCCTACAAAGGTACAAAAATAATTTTCCTCGTATACATGAATAAAACCGAACTGTAATTAACAATCCTACATATGTGAACACATTTTAACACTACTAATATTAAAATTTAATTTTATGTATGTAAATTGCATCATAGAACACATAATTTACAGCTTTATTACACAAATTGTCATATTATAAAGCAATAAAATTTTAATCATGTTCTACAGAGTTACCGTATTTACTCCCGTAATTGCCGCATATTTTTGACCAAATTTTAGGCCCAAAATGGGGTGCAGCCATTATAAGGGGTTTTCAAAAATGTACCTTCTAAATTTTTTTGGTGTATAATATAACAAATGTACATTTATTTTCTATATTTACTCGTTCATAACATGACCAATTCTTCTAAAATTAATAAAAAGGTTTTGTCGGTGTATAGTAAACATGGACTACAAAATCTTGTTAATCCATTCATCTGCGTCACTCAACGAAAGTCGTTCAAAAATTATCCCGCATAAGACGTTTACATTTTACGGTCCATTATATGTACGCTATTATTTCCCGTGAAGTAGTTTATAAACAAATCTGATTCACGCTTAAAACGTTGCAACTCTCCAGACGCCGTTACGTTATCAACAGAGCATCATCAACCAGCGAGCATGACTCATCGTGTCCGGCTCGGGCATAGATGTTGTGTTTTTCTTTCACTACCCACATCGGCTCTTGAAAACATTGTTGTTAAAGGGGCGTAAAACCCTCTCACCAATTTTTCTACATTGCAATGCGAAGCAACGATTTTTAATTTTTCTTTAATGTCCGGAACAATTTGTTTTGCAGCCCTGAATTCATTGCACATACCAGAACAAAATAATTTTCAGTTTATGTGTCATTGTAAACTGTAGTTACTTTCATTTCACAAGCACCACACTGAAATGTTTGTTTACGACACACGTGCTTCCCTGGATCGCTGGGCAAAGAGGGAGGAAAGATAAAGAAGTTAAAGGTCGGCCTGCTGTATTGCATCTTTACTCGCGTGTCGCGCGCCTCACTTGCAACATTTTACCACATGGAACATGCCAGATATTTACTGTGGAATTATTAAAGGCTAAGTAGCGATGGATGACTATGTTATAAAGTTTAATACTGTTCTAAAATATAATGTGATGTATTTAAATCCAGAAGATAAAATTTTTTATGTCTTTTAACCAAGAAATAATGAATTAAAAATTATTAAAAATTTTTTAAAAATTCTGTTCGAGTTATTTGAAGTCCGGGACATCGAGGTCCGAGTTATTGAGGGTTCACTGTACATAAAAATAGTCAACAACTTGTATAGGATATCATTTAAAAACCAAACAACCAAAAAACTTACGCCAGTAGTCGCGCTGCACCGGCTGGGTGAAAACGCCTGCCACGGCCTTGAAGTGACTCGGTCGGTAACCATACACTTACTGATATGAGACACTTCAAAAGTTAGGAAGCTAGCAGAAGGGACTGCCCTCCCCTTCCCCCAACTGAAAGAGGAGAACGAAAGTTTGAAAAGGATGCATCTGTCAGGTGCACGCGCCTAATGGAAGGTTAAAGACTTTAGCCACAAGAAGAGTCACACAGTTATTTTCTAAGTTGCCTATGCTTGTGAAAACTTTCATTCTACTTTGCAGTGGTGATGCGTGACCTAATTTGAAAGGCAAGATTTTAACCATATTTGCAACTACCAGGATTTTAGCGTCGTTTAAATATGTATAATTGGGGGGGGGGGGGGGTGTTACGCGCTTAAAACTTGAAATATTTTAACGGAAGAGATAAATAATAAAACAGACTAAAGAGCGTATTCCATGGTAGCAAGCATGGCAGCCAGTTTAACAACTGAACTGACATAACGGGAATCGTAACGGCTTGTATGGCGGCTGTTAAAGTATCAGGTATCACGTCAAAGATTCTTTATCAGGATGCGTGAAGGCAATATGCCGGGATATCAGATACCTTAAGATAAAACCAAGGAGCTAGCCAGGGAATGGGTCAGATTGTCATGTTACTATCTACAGAATGCCGCGTTGGCAGTGGCATCATGTAGGGGGAGGCAAAGGCCCCCTCCTGGATTTAGAAGGATATGTGTGTGTGTATGTGTGTGTATATATATATATAGTTATATACATAATAACTTAAGCACATAAAACCAAAGTTTTATTATTAAAGTTTCTAATATATACATACTTAATTAATAAAGAAGATGCAACAAGGTCACTGTCGCCAAAAAATATCCCCCCCCCCGCCCAAATAAAAACTGAAACGACAAACTCTGCGCGTTGGGGAATCACGGCTGGGATGTAGCCGATGTTCGAGACCATTGGTTGTAGAGTTACAGCATGCACATTGTTATTTATAATGAACACTCTCATAAACCCTTCGTTTAAAATCCTGCCATCAACACTGTTGAACGATTTTTGTATTTTTTCATAGAATAGCTTTGGAATCCTAATTGCCAATAAAGCCTCAGTAACACTAACTTTGCAAAATTGCATAATTTTCAAAGTTAGTTGTAGTATTGTTAAGGCTTCAACAACTGAGTTTCCAAAATGTTTCATTGTAAAAGTGGCATACAAAAATATTACAGTCGACAATCGATCTGACAAGAATAGTTCAGATATGTTTATGCGAACTGGTCACAAAGTTAATTTTGCAACATTTACAAAAAATCTGAATAAAGAGATATTTTGAATAAGATTACAAACATGCTGAATTACGCAAATTTCAAATGTCGGCCTACCTTCTCTGATGAGGCCACAGCTTTGCCGAAAAGTAAAAACACTGTTGGAAAAAGGTTTAGCATGTAATCCACACACACAACACTTGTATACACGTTTTCGTTTCATCCATTTTATGTATCCAGGATTTTAGTCTCGCGCAAGACCATTTGAAATCACAAATTTAGATAGCGCTACAATGAAATTAAATAAAAAACAATTATATTCACTTCGAAGTATTACCGTGCAGCGTGGGAACTAGTCAACACATTGAATTCATGTAAATTGTAAAACCAACTGCCGGTGACCAGTGTTGCCAACTGAAGTCTATAGAAAACCACAAACGGCACATGTATAATCACCGGAGACCTATCTTATCAATAGAAAAGAAAATTTCCAATTTACTAGTGCCAGTTTAAACTGTCTTCGCCTGCCTGTTTATCAACGCATAAGTTACAAAACTTGACTGGTAATGCATTATCTGAAATCACAGCAACTGGTAACAAAACGACTAAAGTGGCAATTCTGCTAGGTTCGGCTATCTTCGTATCACATCGGAGAGAAAGCACTGCAATCGTAGCTTCTAACACAGCGTCACTTAGCCAATCTCCTCTCGTGTTCCCTCCACCCGGCCACCCCTCCAGCCCCTTCATTCACCCGAATACTATCACGGCAACTCTACCCACTAGAAGCGTTATTGGAAGCGCTTTTAAACGGCTTGCTTTGTTTGTTTACGAGTTCTTATCTTCTAACTGGCAGAATTGTAATCCGAGTGGAATTTGTAAACGATACATCTATCTGCACGAGTCATAGTTAGCTTCTAGTAGAGACAAGATTACAAGTAAATATTTATTATAATCATATAATTGTCAGGAAGCTGCCTGGGCAAGCACTGCTTGCCTTGCTTACCCTGATGAGACGCCACTGCTACTTTGAGATATTAGGTTAATTCATATTTACTTACTCATGCAAACAAATATGTTGTTTTTAAATTATGTATTCAATATTACAATAATTTTAATTATTAATTTTTTCCTTTTGATAATTTTGAATCAGACTCGTAATAAGTAGTGTTGCTTGAATAAAGTAATTTTAATGTAGGCCTTATTTTGGAATTATTATAAACGTAAACTTAATAATTTACTATAATTCTCATGACCTCATTTTCTGTAACTTTACCTTGTGCTACTGTTCACATCACAATTTAATAGTTAGCATTTTCTGTTATTTTAACAAACTTTAAAATATTAAAGATGTATGTCATGTAAGATGTATCTGCATATATGATATACATATAGTTAGGTGTATACACGCTCATGTATGTACATTCCCAAAAGTTGTGAAATAGTTTTTGCCGGATTTGATTGCTATGAATACAAGGTGCCCCATTAAGAACCATTGCCCAGGGCCCTGCAAAGGCTAGGGCCGCCACTATTAACACCAGTCTCATCAACGCAATATTTTTCCATTATTATTTTAAAAACTATAATCTGTATATTTTCAAAGCACTTAGAATCTGTTTCCATGATAGAATTTCAAATAACAGAGCAATGTTCTAGTTTAGACCTAACTAATGAATAGAACAAACATAGCAGAGAGTTGCCATTAGAAGCTTGTTTAGTGATGTGAGAAATTAAACCTACAGTTCTTGATACACTGTTGACTAACATGTCAGTGTGGTGGTGGAACAGTGATTTTGTATCTAACAATATTCATAAACTGCGGACAGTTGTCGTACATTTTTTTACAGTCTGTTTTGTATGGTAGTTATGGATCAAAGAATATGTCTTTCGAGTAAAAGTTATTTTTTGTATTTTGGAAGGATTGAGCTTCATTTCATTTCTAAAACACCAGCTGACTATAACATCTATATCTGTTTGTAGTTTGATGCAATCTGTTTCACTTTTGATCACTTTGAATATCTTGAGATCGTCAGCATAAAGTAAACAGCTTGAATATTCGGACACTGTACAATATCATTAACAAAAGTATTAAACAGTAAGGGAACTCTAGAAGATATATTAAATTTTGAAGATAAAATGTTATCTATTTGAACTAGAACATTCCCTGACTGTAAGTAACTTGGAACCAATTTACATAGCCCTTATCAAAGCCAAAACGATAAAGTTTATTAAGAATTATAGAGTGTTGAAAAGTATCAAAAGCTTTACTAATATCAAAACTGACAACATCATTCTGCAATCTAGAGGTAATATCAGTGTACATTTTGTTAGTGAATGTAAATAAATAAGTAGTTATCATTCTTCCAGCCATGAACTCATGTTGTCTACAAGAAGTGTAATTTTTTAAGTGATAGAAAAATGTGTTTGTGTTTCATTTTTAAAAAAAAACCTTATAGAAAGGGCTAAGCGATGTTATTGGCTTGTAGTTAAAATAATGACATTTATCACCCTTCGTAGATATAGGTATAACAATAGCAGTTTTCCAACATTCAGGAAAAATTGTGGTGGTCAGACTGGTATTAAATATTTGAGCCAGTATAGGAGCAATAATATTAATATTTACATCAATAATAATAATAATAATAATAATAATAATAACACAGCATGAAATTTTTTTCTTAACCATTGTTAAGAAGCATTTGACCATAACATTTGTCTCAACATAAAAACACACAGGTTTTTTTTTTTGTGACTAGACTATAACTTTTGCACAAAATATTAAAATGGTAAAAATTGGTGGTTTCAATTTTTTAAAAATGTACGAGACCAGTAATATTTGCTGGTGTTCACAACATAAATTGTAAGAATAGTATCACATAAATTGTTGTAGCTGAAAGCAGAATATTGTGATTAAATTTGTTGCCCAAAACACCATGTTTGGTTTGCACAAATGTAAAGATTTGGTTTAGCCTGATGAACTTATCATTTATGATCTTATCAATATTCTCTTGTTCTACTTGAGAAATTAGTTTTTTGTAAACCATGTAAAAATTGTTTCAATACCTTTAAAAAAAATTAATTTATTAATAGAGGTGTATATTGGCGTATTTATATACACAGTTTAGGGATATTTTTGGCCACAATTATTTGGGTACTTAATTTTGCAAATTTTCTTTGATTAGTTATAATTTTGTGATTCTTCATTATCATTGTATTCTTGTTGGGGGCAGGGAAATAATTGGTGCAGTAAAATTAAATTACATGGGTAGATATTGCGCAATTGATTTTTTTTATACTAAGAATCTCTCGTAACAGTCTTGTTGGAGGATTTAATATTTCAAATATAGTTGGGGTTGCAATTGGCTTAAATTTTCTCTGACCATCCACCCTTTCAATATCACAATAGTTTCTTTCAAAGTGCCCCTAAAATTTTGTAATTACATGTATAACTGTTATAAATATTTGAAATATGATGAATACATTTCTACAACCATTATTTTACTTGAAAGTTAACTCTTTATGTGTCAGTTTTCATGTGTCCCGTCTACAATTGAGGTGGTAGCTTGAATTATGGCCTATGGCTCAAAATAACATTCTGAAATATAGAGGTGTAAAGTTTTCTCATACATGCACAAATCAATATACAATCAGTACAATATTGTACACATGCTGTGGTTATTGTCGACTCTTATGGAAGGCATATATGTCATAAAATTGTATCTAATAACCCAAAAATTAAACTGGTTGTTATTTTAAGTTTTCTATATTATAAGCCCTTTTTGGGTAAAACGGTTTTAAATGCAAATTAGTATCTGCTGAATGATGCTAACCTTCAATATTTTAACAATAGGTTTTTGAAATGTTAGCAAGCGCTTACTTGAAACTTATGTACTGATGAGTATCAATGATATTGTGACGAAAAAAAAAACCTGTTTACTTATAATAAGCTTGTCAAGAGATGGGTGATGGCTTTGATTTTAGCATTTTGCAACTGCTTTGGTGGAACAGATTGAAGTGACAATACACCTACTACTTTGATAACAGTTTCCTTATGTCACAATCAATAGCTGTATGAAAGTATAAAAATAAACAACTGTTATGTGACACATTAGCAGTAGCCTACCAAAATTTTATAAATGTCCCAAATATTTTTAGACCTTGGTCTTTATCCATCATGTGTATTACATAATAAACACTAATTCTAAATGTTATACAGACCTAACCACATTTTATTTACTACAATACAAGATATTCACACATTAGCAGTGTTGGTAAAAATGTTGGTGTATTACACTCCAGTTTATTACACTTCAGTCTTCTTCCAACACACCATCTTTGTCTAAATCCAAGTCATCGGTATTTTCAGCTGCAGTAGGTCGACGGAAATTTGTGTACTGATGAGTATCGATGATATTGTGATGAAAAGAAACCTGTTTACTTCTAATAAGCATGACAAGAGATGGGTGATGGCTTTGATTTTAGCATTTTACAACTGCTATGGAGAAACAGATTTAAGTGACAGACTTGTAGGGCAGTAGAGCATAAACCTATGTGGCTCAAATATCAGACTACTGTAGTTCTTTTGCTAGGAGTTTTTTCAAAGTTTGGTGTCAAAGCCCGATTCCAATCGAGAAACAAAGATTCATCATGTACAAGTGCAAATGGGTCAGGTTTGTCTCAACACGGTGCTATAGTTTCCAAATATGGCTTCAATGTCTCAATAGATTCTTTCTTTTTTGTGTTAGATTTCACTATCCAAAAGTTGCTGTAGCACTGGCCAAATGAATGGCCTCTTACAGGATAAAGATGTGTTGTAGTCACTCCCAATGTTTTAGATACCGACGAGCAACATCTTTGCATTGTAACATGTTTGTTTTGGCCACCTGCTGAATCTGAAAGTAGTATATTCTCTCTGATGATCCTTGGACATTTTAAACTTAGTTAAAAATTTATTTTGCAGCTGTATTAGGACCTTTTTTTTAAATATGTTCTAGAAATGTGTAGAAGACAGAGGAGTTATCATAGTGACAGTGGACACTAAAAACAAATTGCCACAACACCCTCTTTTAAAACAGATTTGTTTTGTTGATCTTCGGTGATATAGTGATGTTCTGTGCATAGTTGAATTCAAGTGTTAAAATGAAATCATTCTCTTTGCACTTATCAATGTAATCATTGTTCATGGATAGGTGGTACCTTTCAGCCTTTTTCTTATGCACCTTGTATGCTACAAGACATAAATGTTTTGTGTAGTTTTCCAAATTTTTCTCACATTCCGTATCCCGCAAGTTAAAAACTTTTACGGGCGCGTTATACATGAGTTTTTAATACCATATTTTAATTTTTATATCTGTGCCAGACTTTTTTTCTTATTTTAGGTATAAATTATGACCAAATTTTGCTCTTATGACATTTTTTTATCTCTCATAGTTTCTGCATAATGACTCATAAACGTCAAATTTTGCTTTTTACCGTTTTGTGCACGCCACTAAAACCAACTGACATGCCAAACTAAAAAAATTGCAGTGAATAACGATGTTGTTGGCTACAATGTCTCATATAAAAAAAGTAAAATTTTTTTGTGTTTTTAAGAAATTCTTTAGTTTTTCAATTTTTTATTTAAAATTTCAGCTTTTACAATACCAAAATAAATACAATTTTTATGTATAGGAGACCTTGTAGCCTACAAAAACATTATTCACAGTAAATTTCTTCAGTTTTGTATGTCAGTTTTAGTGGCGTACACAAAACTGTAAAATGCAAATTTTGATGTTTACGAGTCGTTACGCAAAAACTAAGAGAGATGAAAAATTTAGTAAGAACAAAATTTTGTCTCCATATATGTCTAAAATAAGAAAAAAATATCTGGTACCAATATAAAAACAAAGTTAAATCATTGAATACTGATAAATAGACACACGACATACTGTTCGTTGTATAGACGTTACTTGCGACTAAATTTTCCTTCTGTAAAATTTTTTAGCTCTCGTGGTTTTTCCAAAGCAGCATGTCAAAGTCAAGATTAACAAGTTACGGGAACATAATAATAACAAAAAAAGATAACAAACGTCTTACTCAAATGAAATAATTTACACTGAAGTTAGATATTATTTGCAATATGTTAAAATATCATAAATGAAGTAAATTGTCATAATTTTCAGATTTAAAAAATAAAGCACAAAGGAATTGCAAGGTATGTTTTTAAATATTTTAGCATATTTCCCAAAATATCTCATTTCAGTGTAAATTACTTCATTTGAGTAAGACACTTTGTTTCTGTTATTATCATGTTCCCGTAACTTGCAAATTTTGTCTTTGTCATGTCATTATTGGAAAACTATGAGAGCTAAAAAAATTTTGTACAAGTGGAAAATGTAGTCACAAGTAACGTCTATAAAGCGATCGCAATGTAGTGCAAATATAAAATTATGAATTTTTGCCATGAGAAAGCTTAAGGTTGATAGTTATCTTGCAAGCTCTTGTCGAAGTCGCAGTTATATGTTTTCCGTTCATAGATATAGAAAAAAATTATCACAGAATTGAAATAATGTACAATAATAAAAAATAACTCTCTGAACTGAACCTTCTTCAGACTACATTTGTGATTAGACTGAGAAAAATTTTGTATTTGTGAACAATGAATTTTTTTTTAACTTTAGTCCGTTTTCAACATTTAAATATACAAAATATTTTCTCTGTGTAGTTGCAAAAATTTTTAAGTAACTTACTGAAAAAGTGGGAAACAACATGTTTCAGAGCATAATTTTGTACGTTAGAAATTTAGCTTGCAGTATGATATCGAATTGCTTCTAATTTAATTTCTAAAAATCCATCCATATTTGTAATATTCTCGGAATAGTATAGTTCGTTAATGCCCCTTTATTAGTACAGTGGAGGATATTAGTTGGTTTGGTACCATTTTAGCATTTTCCTTCATTGTCTGGTTCTGGTCAGAAGCCAATTACAATTCAGTCAGCTTGGTGAGTGCCTCTGCTAGCAATATTGTTTTTCTTGCATGAAAATCTTTGTGCTTGTTTCAGTTTTGACACTTGCTTGAAGGGAAGTATAAAGAAGTTCTCAAATGGTACTGTAATCTATTTACAGATGTCCAATAAATTATTTTTGCAGCGGAATTAATTTATTTTGAAACTTTTATTCGCGATTTAATGTAGTGTTCCACCTCTGTGAACTGTAGCTTGAATCTTGAAAACGTTTATGCAGACGTCCTCGAGTGCAAGTACAGGCAGTCACATTTTGTGGTTTTGGCATGTGTACGAGACTGATTTGTACATTTTCTCATAAAAGATAATGTCTTGATTAAGCCATGTTGCATAGTTAAAGAATTTATTTGTTCCAACAGTATATTTTCCTTTGAGATCATAATTTTGCACATTAATTACTGGCAGAATGTTTTTCAACTTTGAAGCTAATCATGACACACCCAAGTGTTCTATCCACAGTTAAAAATGGCATAACTTCGCTAAGTTATATTACTAATATTGTACAGATCGCACACAGCTGTCCGAGTGACAGAGCGCACAGTGCCACAAATAAGTTAATAACTTTTGTGTCTGTGCCTGGTTGCAATGAGTCTTTGCTTTGCTGAATACAGAAATGCTTAAAGAATAACCATGCAAAGTCTCATTGCAGACGACAGCTGCAATACTTTTCAAAAGTCAATGGACATTCGCATAAATAAGTGGTGCGCTGTCATTATACACACCTATCTTTAAATGCTGCAAATAAATAACAGCACATAACTTTTCGACCGTATTGTAAGCTAATATAAAAAAGCATGGTTTAATCTGCTATATTAAAGTATTTTGTTCAATAAGTGTGAACATTGACTGCTTCACTGTACGCCTTCAAATTGTTAACTGTGCACCCACCTTGTGGTGTGTATTAAATTATAACAGAAATGTCAACTTCCAGATCTCCTGGAGGGTCAAATACCTGGCAGAGAGATGTTTAACAACTTGATTTTCATGCTTTAGAACTTTGTTAGTTAGAATGACCAATAGCAATGCTTAGAAAACAGGAATAAAAAATTTGATTTTTGGTCAGCTGGCTTTAAAAAATTACAGACTGTGCATCGGGTCTATTTGTCACATGCAGCTCAAGACCTACCGGTTTATTGTTCTTTGGTGAGTGACATCGGACACGCGCACGGATATCTGCATAAGACGGTAGGCAGAGCTAATTTTTGTCGCACATCGTGGTATGTGCCTTGTCCGGGCAAGAATGATTGTCTACCTGAATTTTTTTACAGAACTGTAAGATCAACAGTGCAAGACCTACCTGGTTGTTGCGCTTTGGTGAGTGACATTAGGCATCAGATAAACGCGTAAGACGGTAAGCTGAGCTAGTTGCTCATCAGTGTTTTGACGTGTCCGGACATGAATTACTATCATGTGTACTTGAATTTTTTATGCTGTTGCTGTGTGTGCGCGTTAAAGGTAGTGCATTTTTCTTTAATGAAATTGCATCTGCAACAGGACAAAAAAGAGAGAGAGAGTTACTTTGACATTAAGCCAAAAAATTGAACTTGCAGAAAAGTTAAATGCGGGTGTTTCGGGAGCAAAGTTGTGTGCTGATTATGGTGTTAAGAAACAAACTGTGTCGGACATTCATAAAGCAAAAGACAAGTTGAAGATTTATGTGTTGAAATATGATGTTGAACCATAAGGTAAAAAAGAATGTGACACTTTTGGACCCAGGAAACACATGAAACTTGCTACTGTATCTTCACACGACGAGGCAGTGTTTAAGTGGTGTGTTCAACAACGCTCGTGTGGTGTAAATGTGTGAGGTGTAGAGATAAAATCTGCTGTGGACAAACTAGCGCAACACATGCCTTTCCCACGTTCAGCATTTCCATCCCTTCCCCTTCAGAAAGTGTCAAGGACGATTGCTAGATTATTATCTCACAGACACGATGTAAAGTACTGCATGGGGATGCAAACAGCAGTAGTTTAGCTGGAAATTTTTTATTTGTTATATATTTAGTAAATAAACCCTTTACTGTGAAATACAAAACAGAAGCTCAAATTCAGGTGTCACGTTTTAATACGCAATATAACATGAAAACAAGCTGGTAGCAAACCTCTCTCTCCTTCTATTCTTCTCCTTCTACTCTTCCTTCTCATCCTTTGTTATCTCAATGAGCAGACAAAGCCTATCTTTCTACTCCTGCCAGTCATCACAAACCTTCCCCCTCGCCCACTTCCAATGATTTTACAACAACAAACACGCTTCGTTGCCACGCATATCACACTGCTATGTATCGGTCATCTTGTTTTCTACTTGGCCATTTACCGGACATTCTGATTTACTGGACCACACCTCCCACCAATTAGTCCAGTAAAACGTGGGTTTATTGTAGTACGAATCATATTTATGAAGAATGTTGTTTGGTCATGTGATGGGAAATGAAATGAAGGCTTACATACAAATTTATAAATTTGGTGGCAAATTTTAGCAAGTCAACGAAGAAAGAGAAGTGTTACGAAACTTGTTTTTTTATAAATATATTGTAACAAGGATTGTAATTTTAAAGTAAAAATTAAATTTCAATAAATGCAAGAGCAATGTACATAAGAAAAAAACAGGTGTTTAAACAAATAAAATTGAAGGAAAAATACTTCTTGATATTTAAACAAGTTATTTACAATTTAATTTGTTGGTCACAGAATTATTGAGGTTGGAAAATGTTGTATTAATAATGTGAAACAATTCGTTTTAATAATAATGGAAGAGAATAATCAAGGTTTAATTTTTTTTAACTGAAGTGTTGCTGATTTTGAAACAAAATTGTGACATGAAATTCTTTTTTAGCCAAATAAAAATGTGATGGATGTTTGCTGGCTTTGTACTCGCTGACCCAAGAGGTTTCGAGCGGTCTAGCTGTAGGGTTTTTTGTATTTCTGGTCCAAGTGGTTTCAGGCAGCCAAGTGTTAATTGTGTGGTTGGTTATCGGCCGAGAATGCCGTATAGAAATGAACATTAAAGACTGTGTTATATGTATTGTACCTGAGTCATCTGATTCCATGAAGATTACAGAAAGATTGGGATTGCAATTAAATTGATTTTTTAATGTAACCAATGTTTAATTTTGTTTGTAACCAACAAGGAGTAATACCATTTTATTATAATACAAAGTTGTGAAAAACGAATATTTGAAACACTGTAAAATACCAAGGGTTTGGATAATTTTTTTTTGTGTCACAAAAGAATTGATAAGTTTAAGCAAATGCTATGTGAATTTCTTTGAGAGCAATGATGGTTTATTGTTCTGTGATTATACTAATTTGGTGTATTTCACAAGTGAACAAATGTCGTCTGTACATTTTGGGAACTACTCAGGAAGAATGTTAATTTTCTTCCGTAGTAGTTTGGAGGATAATGTAAGGTGTTTCGGCCTATTTAAAGGATGTATTTTTAATTAATTTTTCTTTAATTAAGTTCCATTAGTGACAGTGAATTGGGAGAAGAACTCTCATATGCATATATTTTTTTTAAATTGATATAATAAATGTTACATTCGAATCAGAGAGTTATGAATATAACTGTAGCCACATGGCTGTTAGGTGATGGCAGTCTAGCTTTGTTTGAACAAGGGTACCTAATCTGTGCCATATTTGATTTGGGGTAGAGGCATCAAATTCTTTTCCATATTTTTTCTTGTTTGCCCTCTGCCATATTAGGAAGCATTTTGAAGCCTGGTAAACCATTGGCTGACACCATAGTTGTGTGTTAGTGTTGGTGAATGGGGGGAGGCCTGTAAGATGTACTTGTTTGCCTTATTTGGCAAGAAGTGAGAGTCAAGCCTGTGATTGGCTAGCTGAGTAATGTGCAGGTCGGGCAAATAGATGATCACCGAGCACGAGAAAACGTTGCCGCATGGTAGAGGACAGTAGTGCGAGTAGGCTGCGGCCCAAATAATATAGAGTGAATAAGGAGTGGTAAAATTACCAATGCTTGGGCTACACCATGGCCTTTAACTTTCTTAATTTTTTAATCATTTAATTTTGTGTGAAGTTTTAGGCTTCATCATTTTCTTTTTTAAACATTTTTCCACCAGCGTGTGTATGTCATTTAGTGCGGAATGCTGAGGCATTCCACTTTCTAAATGTAGGCCTCATGCCAATTTTGTTAAATTCCTTCCAGATGAAAATTTTTGTCGATGATACATTTGTGACTGGAGGAATAATAATTTTTTTTTTTTAAGAAATGGTGAAATTTTGGGATTAAAAACTAAAACAGATATCAAATTATTTTGATATATAACATAAATAGTCCCGTATCCGTTGAGCAATACTCAATACCTACCAAGATAATAGTGGCAAATAGAGTAATTGCTGTTCAGTTCATTTTAACTGACCCATTTTGCAAGGATGTGACTGGATGATCTGTTACTATACTGCTTCAGTCGTGGAACCTGAGTTATTTCGACGGAAATATGTAAGTACGACAATAGGGTGAAACGACAACAACTGACACGACAACTTTGTGGATACATTATAGCATAGTAAGCTAACCAGTGTAACGTCAGACCATTGACAGATGGTCAAGCGTCACACAGAGTAGAATGGGAAGAAGACAATAGTGTGCTGCAAGGAGAAGAGGAAGAATTCTGGAAATGGTTCCTAAAAGTTTAGACACGAATTATATATACTCACACACAAAATAGAGCAAAGGGAGTTAAGCTCATCACACATATGATGATGAAGTTTACAGATTGTTGTTCATTTACACATTTTCCATATACTTAGTGTTAATACATCTTACTGCCTTAACATGCAGCAGACAGCCTACATCATACAGTAATTCACCTAAACATATCTGAATTTAAACACTTGCCATGATTCTAGAAGTTTATTAATTTAAAAAGTTTTACTTTGAAAATACTGTATGTTAATTGTGCATACAATACAATTATGTGTCAATATTTTTACTCATTAATTTTTTCAGTGATTAAACAGAAGCAAGGTTAATATAAATTCTAACAGTTGATGTTTCTAGTCTATGTATTATTATAAATAATTTTTGCATGTTAGAAGATAAGTGGTTACGTAACTGAATTAACTTAAAATTTTATACTACTTTATGTAAATACCAAACAGGTATCTTACTGTGAAAATAATACTTTTTTTCGTATATTTATAAGAGCCGTATTATTTATGTAACTACATTAGTGTTAGCATTTCTCTTTTGCATTTACTGCAAAAATTATTGTTTTAAATTTGTTTGGTTACTTTATCTAAAATAAGCGGAAACGTAACTGAAAATAAAGTAATTTAATTTTTTATTAGTGAATTATTGGCAAAGACTGTATTTGAAGACCTGTAAAAAAAGTTCTGTTTGACATAAGTAATGTAGATTATTGTCGGTAATCCTATTTTACAGGTGAACTACAAATCAAAATGACAAATGACAAAGGTTTGGAAGTTCCTCTCAGGATAACGGATAATGAAGATTCTACCTACACAGTGGACTATTCTGTTCAGCAACCTGGAAACTATTTAATAAATTTCTCATATGGTGGTTTTAAATTGCCACAAAGCCCAATCTATGTCATAGCCCAGCCTCACGTGGATGTTTCGAAGATACGTGTTGATGGTCTTGAGCCAAGTAAGTTTCTGTTTTAATGAGTTTGTCCATATTAGTAGATAACTATTTTGTTCTCAAATTGTGTATTCCTAGTGATTGTAGTTCAGAAATTTTTTTTGGAACTTGGCTTTGGTTTTTGGTACAGTTTTATAAACCATCGACATTGCAACAAATTTCCGTAGTTTTTCTGCGTTAATTACGTAACGCAACTAGTATTGTCTTGGTCATATATGTTTGTGCAGTGATATATTTTAGCTAGGCTTCATTTAAGAATAACTGTTATGTGAAAGATGATTCAAAGCACCTGTAAAGTGAATGCAAACACATTATTTAAATGAATTTGTAATGGTCCGAAAAGAACTTGTGCGGACCTTGACTCTGTGATATACTTTCAATTCCATGTACTAGGTGATAGGTTAAGACGCTTGAAGGAAACTCTGTTATTTTTAAGGCGTTTCAAATCAATAGAGAACGTGAATTCATTTTAATCTTGTTAGTGTTTTCGTATATGGAATGTTACCAACCAATTACGCTCTTTCTACATATACAGTTTATGACCTAAAATGGCATCATTAATTTAAACAAATGTTTGCACAACAAAGAGATGGGGACCCCATTGTATCAGATGTTCTTAATGGTATCGTCTTGAGCTGATTTGTTTATAACTGGTGGGAACAGAGGACACCCTGGACTTTTCCTACAGGCTGGCAGAGACACGCCACCTCGTTTCGTACAATCAGGACATAGATGACTAGGCGATGGCCATTATTGCAAAAATATATATTTTTGCACCACAAACCATGGGAACATGAAATTATAATTTGTAGTTTAACCCAGTACGTACTCTAACAACTTTCTAAAACAATCAAGAAGCCTCCAGGAGCACTATCTCTAACAATCAATTTAAGCAAACCTTAAAAAGCCTAAATATAACCACCAACAAAAATTATGATTTAAATAAATCTGTAGAAAAATTTTTAAATGGAAAATAAACATTTTTGCAGTCTAAAATAAATAAAATAGCATAATAATAGCAGCATTATAAATGTGCTGAACTGGCAAAATAAAAATAAAATGTTTTATACCTAAGGGCTCTGTTCAAATTCTTACAAATTTCCTGTCGTTGATGATGAATATTATTGCAGAAAAAAGTGGAGCAGTAAACTGCACTTGGTCATATACTCTGCCTACCCCAAAGATCCCTGAAGTGTTACTGAGGGTGATTTCACACCGAGATGAAATTCCCTAAGAATGAAATGGTGACCAGACAGTTTGCATAATCCTTGTATGATTACAGTGATTACGCTGGCATAAACATTAATGACGATGAAGTGCCATTAGAGACACACAGAATATATGTGATGTAATTAATATTGTGTGCAGAAATATTTATTACATTAACTGAAAATAAATTTTTACTCTGACATGTACACACACACATAAGCTTAACAAGAAACTCTTGTTAATAAGGCTTATTACTTTTATTGAATTAATGAATGTGAATAAATGAGGGTGTAGTGCACAGTAATGGTGCACAATGGAAGTCAACAAATTTTCTGAAATGGTACTCTAGCATGGTCTTAATTTTACACTTCAAACTCACTTATTAGCTGCTGCTATTTAGGGCACATATTTCACACTCACTGTTGAATGACATATCTGACGGCCACTTGACCTGGTCAGTTACTTGGGCTGTGATCAGCAGCACTGGTTTTGGTGTGAAGGTAGAGAACCTGCAAGAGGCAGAGAGGGGTCTGATGGGTGCCAGAGTGTTGAGTGTACTACTACTCAACAATTGACTCTGTTATGTTGAGCATGTGCATGAAGTCTCAAAGTATTAAGAGTTTGTTGGTGTTGTACATCTCTGCTGTTACTATTAGTGGTGTCTTTCAGCTATTAAGATGTGCTATGGGACTTCTTAATCACACTTGTATTAAGCTTAGATTTTTTGGTTATTTAATTTCCGCTGTGATATAATACTGAATTGGCTAAATGTGAAGTTTCCGTAAGGTAAAGTAGAGGGACTTTGTCTCATCAACTGCAAGCTTAATAAAACAAGGGGTGATATAACTTGAGGCAAAGGCAGAACTTGGTATGGGAACCAGCCATGGTCTTGGTTAAGGAATTATCCTAACATTCACTTGGAGAAATTGGGTAAACCATGGAAAACAAAATTCAGGATGGCTAAGAGTTATGGATAGTACCAGTGTTTTCTTGAATCCAAGCCCAAAATGATATTGTTGTGCCATCTCGCATGGTATTTCCTATAAGAACAATTTTTTATGTACTTTTCTACTGTAAGCTGAGTGTTTAAGTGTACATGAGCAGAGTACGTTGGTGTACAAATCATGAGTGAAAGAGTGAAACAAAACTCTGATAACCCCATAGTTTATGGCAAATGCCCTATTGAGAATATTGTTGCTTATTTTCTTCATTCAGTCACCTCTGCCATCATTACAGTCATAGCCACCAACTTAATAACTATGAATATACCTAACACAAAATCTCCCCTTTACAATTACAAGTCTGCTTAGGTTAACTGGTAGTGACAACAATGTACAAATACTTGACTACAACACTTCCTAACAACTTTCAAGTTTACAAAATGTGTCAGTGGATGTCAAGTCAAAAATTCCTATTATAACAAAAAACTACTGTCAAGTTTTAATAATGTAACTGTGCATATAAAATCAAAAGTACCTATTACGACAAACAGCAAACAAAGCTACTTGACTGACTATAAAATTTCATGAAAACTTCACGATTACATTAACATTTCACTCAAGTTTACATAAACAGTTGCTAGAGTTCCTAATAAAACACGCGTCTCCCCTTTATATTTCAGTCTGCTTAGATCTACTGTTGAAAGTTACAAAAACAGCTATGTCAAGTTTATCTTGAATTTTAATTCACACAAATTTTACAATAGCAAATTTATGTCATTAACAGTTACTAATCCTAGCAAACAAAATCTTTTACCCATGCTGGTTTATTTCCCTGTATTTTCAGTCGGTCTCGTATCCCTCCCTGGTACCAATCACCATTATCTTTACTCATAACATTCTCAAGATTTGTTTCTACTTGTCCCCCAGCTGCAAATCAGATAGATGCCTCACTCTATGTCGCCTATTGTAATTTGCAGCCTGTTTTTGTTTGTTACTGTGTTCCTAATCTATGGCTAAACCTAGGTTACACAACCTTCTCTAGTACTGATGGGAGAAGAGAAAGTGTGGATCTCAACAGACGATTCATCAACATCTCCGCTGGGCTGAAACCACAATCTAAAGGCATAGTGCTGTATGATAAGAATGCCAGAGAAATACTGTCGTTAGTTTTCAACAAACTCTTTGCCACCTTGACTGCTGCCTCCACAAAACCATTAGATTGAGGGTAATACAGCGAAGACGTAACCACTTGGAAACTAATCTTCTGGGCAAAGGATTGGAAAGTGCTGAAGATAAATTGGGACCCATTATCAGCTCTTAGTATTTCAGTGATTTCAAAATGTGCAAAATTTGCCTGCTGATTCATGTCTGTGGAGAACCGTTCTCAGAATTTCATCATGTTCAACCATGGTGGGTGCAAGTATCAAGATGTCATCCACGTGGAACGTAGTACCCTGTACCCCATCTAGTACCTGGACTATTTTAATGAAAAAAATATTCTGGAGCACACGATATGCCAAAAGGCAGCCTCTTGAAGAAACACCTCCTAAATTGGGAGATGAAGGTGGTCAACAATAGACTTTCCTTTTTTAATTTAGCCCGGTAAAAATCAGAATTTGCATCCAACTCTGAAAAGTATTTTTTCCCGGTCAACTGAGGTAATTTAATTTCCGTGCTATGTATAGGAAAATGTGGTCTACGAATACATCTATTCAGTTCTGAATAATCTCCACAAATTCGAACAGTTTCTCCTTTTGGCACAACTACCATGGGTGCTGACCATTCTGTGGGTTCAGTAATTGGTTACGTTTCATCCAGCTCCTTTAAACATTCTAGCTCAGCTTTAAGTTTACGCAATAGAGGTATAGCTACTGTTGTAATCTCTTTTTATTACTACGCGCATTACAAAAACATCTTATTCACAAGTCCATGTTTACATACACTGCTCTAGTTCGCATTTACTCATCTGTCCTCATGCAGACACGTCTACCAACTTACTATCACAACACCTTCCCCTAACTAACAATACAATCTATAAAGCATATCTTTCAATGCACATCACTCAAAATACAACTATGCCAGCATGGCACAAACAGTTCTGGTCTATCTCTCACAAACAGTTCTGGTCTATCTCTCAAACATTAAAAACACAATTATAAAAACATGACACAACACTGTTCTAGTCTCTATACCTTGCTGGTATTCTTATTTATCATCCACATTTTGTGCGCACAGATAAACCACTACTGCCCTCACTCATACTCGAGGCAGTCTCGTCCTGCCTGTTAGTTATCTCTGGACCATTGCTTGGTTGCTCTTCTCTCTGGCTACCTGCTATGTCTTCAGGTGGAAATCCCTTGAAGTCGAGTAGACCTTCTCCCATGCTGCTCCAAGGGTAAACTGGACGGTCGCAAGTGTCCAGAGTTCCTGCGGATGTGCCGGCCCTCTTGATCTCTCACAATGTATGACCTTGGTGTTTCTGCCTTTTGCACCACCTCAGCTGGTTCCCATTGTTTGTCTCGATACAACAAGACTTTATCTTGTGGGTTGAACTCCTTCTGTTCCTTAGCTCTTTGATCATGCCACTGTTTGCTCTTAGCTTGTCTGTTTTGTAGTGCCAGAGATGCTTTTGTTTGTACATGGGGTTCTAACAACTTTTGGCTAATCGGTAACTTTGTTCGCACACACCTACTCATTAATAGCTGTGCTGGTGAAAGCCCTACCCCCGACAGGGGAGTGTTTCTGTACTCAAGTAGCATAATTGATATGTCACTCTTGGGATCGGAGCACCGTCTGAGCATATTCTTTGCAATTTGCACCGCCTGCTCTGCTTGTCCATTGGACTTCGGATAACGTGGACTTGTCGTTACCACTTCAAAGTCCCAATTTGCTGCAAACTGCCTGTACTTGTGGGAGTTGAAAGGCATATTGTCTGACACAATCACTCTCGGTACACGCAACTGCAAAATGATTGGATTTCTTGCATTTGAAGCACTCATTTCCAAATGCTGGACACTCATTTAGTCTATGCTCTCTTCCACACCATCGGCACCGAAAAATTTCCTTGACTGCTTGCTGCTGACTGGGTTGTGTCTGCTTCCTTGATTTTCTCCATACTGCTTCAACCATATGATCGTACTGCGACTCTTCACTCGTAGTTGCCACATGTTGCCGGACTGGAGTAACCATCTTGTTCTGAACGACATCAGCTCGCTGTTTACCTAACTCTGCAACTCAGCACTGGTCAATTGCCTTGGTTAGGCTTAGCTCCGGCTCCCTTAGCAATCGTTCTTAGAGTCCTTTGTCCCGAATTCCCAGAACTATGCGATCCCGCACCATGCTGTCTGTCTGGTCTTTGAAATCACAACTTTTGACTAGCTTTTTTAGGTCCCGCAAAAACGAATCAAAAGATTCCCCTTCATCTTGAGAACGACAGTTAAACTTATAACCTTCCACAACAATGTTCTTTTTCGGGTTACAGTATGTCTCAAAGGCCAAAGTAACCTTCATAAAATCCTTCTTGTCATCATCCGACAGATGAAAGGTATTGTACAACTCGACAGCCTAGTCTCCGATGATATTTAACCACTTGGCAACCTTGACTGCCGACGACTTCGACTCATACCCTTTAGCCAGCATAAAAATGTCAAAACTTTGTTTGAACTTACGAAAGTTTTCACACAAATTGCCATCGAGTAGCAAAGCTGGTGGCGTTTTGAATGACTCCATCACGGCTGACATACACACACACAGTAACTTTAACCTTCGTAGCCGTATAGCCAAGCGATTTTCCTCAGGCTACCGAGACACAATCAGTGTACCACTAATTTCCGACTGCGCCATGTTGTAATCTCTTTTCTTTATTACGCTCATTACAATAACATCTTATTCACACGTCCATGTTTACATACACTGCTCTAGTCCGCCATTTACTCAACTGTCCTCGTGCAGACAAGTCTACCAACTTACTATCACAACAGTTACAACACAAGGTACACTCTGCATATATGGGGTATAGTTATCAGTCAACACAATTTTAATTTCCCCTTTCTGCTTCCCTCAATTTTTTATAGAGATCTGGAAAATCAGCCAGCACATCAACCTGTGATTTCTGTAGTGAATTTATGTTTACATTATAATTGCTCACATGTTCTCTGTTCACAGTACTACTATTCACATGTTCTGAATGTAAGACCTTTCCTCCATTGAAATTAATAATGTTCAACTGTAATTAGCCTTTTCTACCAAAAATTGGTGTTTTATGGTTAGAAACCACATATACATTACTTATCTGAACCATTGCCTTGTATTCAAGTTGTAAGTCTAAATACCTAAGTACTGCCAATTCTTTACCATCTGTCCCTTTAAGTTTGGCCCTGCACTGAATATTACGTTTCACATTAGTTGCAGGCACCATGCCTCTTGGAATGCAAGTAACATCTGCCCCTGTGTCAATAAGAAACCAAAAACATTTTCTAAAATCTGTTACACTGGCAACTACCTTCTACGGCCCTTGCCTATCATCTGCTCTGCTAACTGAATTTAATGTCATACACATAATGAAGTAATCTTGGTTTCTGGAACAATCCAACTCATGTACGCTGTGTGACTCACCATGATGATCTTGAACATTGAACACTCTGGATGTCCTTGAAGCCTTACACACTGTTGCCCAGTGCCCCAACTTTGGAGCATCTGTAGCACTTGGCAGCCCTAGCTGGACAGCATAAACGATCATTCTATCCCTTACTACAGAATTGGCACTGCATACAGCTATGGTTATGTTCTGGCTGGGATGACCTGTTTGGATAATTGAAGTCCTTGCCTACCGCAGCCTCCTGCCCTCCCAAACTTGTGGGCAACTTCCGTCTGTTGTAAGTATCTCCTAGCTGAGTCCTGCTGCTGTCCAAGCTCACAGTATTGTTTTGTTGAAGGACATGTGACTGCTGGCTCTGCATCTCTCCTTGCTTTGTTACCAATATCCAATGGTAAGGAGTGTCGTATCTGAAGCTGTTCACTAATTTTTTGGTCTTTAATGCCGACTGATATTCTATCACTAATTAGTTCTGTTTCAGGGGACCGTAGTCACATGTGTCTGCCAACATGTGTGGAGAAGTTATAAACTCGTCCACCATTTCGGCCCCTTGCAACCTTGAGTTAAACTTAAACTGCTCAATTATGATATTTCTACATGAGTTTCAGTGGGTTTCAAATGCTTGAAGTGCATCTTCGTACGTAGTTGGCTGAGGCGTAAAATGAGTCCACAATTCTTCCGATACTTTCTCTTAAGACATACAGGAGAATATCAATTTTCTCGTTGTCGGACTTGATAGACAAACCCAACACTAACATATTCAGTCAAAAACAATGTTTCCATTGCTTCCACAGCAATGGCGCTGAGAAATCAAACTTAGCTGGTTTCTTCAAGTTAGAAATTCCAATACTAGTATTGAACATGATGCTTAGTTGGTTTTGGGCATCCAGGTTACTAAACAAAATACCTTAGGCTAGTTCTGCAACAAAAATTTTTTACAACAAATCTCCTTTGATCACATTTAATCGTATTTTCGCTGCTGCCACCATGTTGCATCACTTTTTTATTCAGTCACCTCCGCCATTATTACATTTGTGGCCACCAACGTAACAACTATGAATATACCTAACACAACAAATATAATGAGGAAATTACGGTTAATATCATTGTTACAGTTAATCAGAAATTGTGTAGAAGTTCTGCCAAAATACTAAGTAGTAAGTGCATCACAAAGTATGTGGCCACGTGGTTCTGAAGCTTATGCTAGTAACTATATGTTTAATTGAAATTTAATGTCTGTGAAAAAAATAAAATTTATAGGATTAAGTGGCCCACATTCAGAGACATAACAATAATGTTGTTTCAGGATAATTTCTCTATTGAAGCACCAAGGAATCAGTTCCAGGTAAGATGAAATTCTTACAATGGGTATGTCATCAGGCCTAATTTTAACTTACTGGTGTACATGGACAAGGAATCATTGCAATCATCTTTAGACACAGGCCACAGGACAGTACTGGTGTCTTTTTGCTAAGATTGTAACTAAAAAAAAGTAGTATTACATTATAAATAACCCTAAACATTTTAACAGCTCTGAAAATATCATTCTTATGTGAACTACCCACTTTAACTAATTTTGGTTTCGATTTACACAATCCTATGTAAATGTCTAGGCCTACAGTAGAACCCTATTATAAATTTTCTTTGGGATCTCAAAAAAGTCTATTTTGTAAAATGAAAACCTGATAATAGGATAATTTCTTAATATAAAATTTTTTTAGGGCCAAATAAATGAAGTCTTATAGGAACATGTTAAAGTGGGAACACTGTTACAGTGTTAAAATGCTTTTTACTACACATTTATTTATATTAAAAACTCTATAAACTTACATGTTTATTTTGTTGTGATTCCTTTCTTTTCCTTTATTCGTAACTTTACATTGACATTTATCACACATTCTCACCTCTGGCTTGCGGCTGTCCCACTCTTACCAAAGTTAGCCACTAACATCTCCAATCTTATGAATATGTTTGGGCCTTCAAAACTAATTTCAAGACTGAGTTTTCAGCATCAACAACTTATACATCCAAATACAGCACAAAGCATTAATTACAATAAAAGAGCATGTAAGTCCTACAATACTAATCATTAATTACCTCTTACTGGCTTGACATGGCCTCAGATTACTTGCAACATAACCTACCTATATCAATATTATAATTGAAGGGTGGTATGGACACTTGGTACGTGCAGCATGGAAAGGTTGGCAGCAATGAACATAAGCAGTTGTGTAGATGTGCGTGGCGCACAATGCATGTAAACAAGATGAAATACAAATGTAAACGTTACTTGTAATTAAAGCATGTACGGAATTCACCAACTTGTATTATTGTACACAAGAATGGCGACGATGATGGCCAGCTAAAGTACCTGACACAATACTTCCGTTCTTCTCAATGTAGGTATCATTGTTTATACAAATAGACTGCATTCTATGGCATGAGTGTGTGGTGATTCTGCCAGCCTTGAGGGAAGAAGTCTTAGATTTGGTTCATGCAACTCAAGGCGACGGCGTGCAGCATCGTGACATTACCAATAAAGTGAAACTATGCCAGAGTTGCCAGTCTACACCGAACGCACCACCACAGCCTGTGGTGTGTCCCTGGCCACGAGCTGAAAAGGCCTGGGAATGTGTACGTCTAGATTACGCAGGATCCTTCCTAGGACATTATTTCTTGATCACAATTGATGCATACTCTTTTAAGTGGCCCATTGTGAAGGTGGTATCCAATTTATCCGCTGCAGTCCTCATTACACACATACGGTACATCTTTGCAGAATTTGGTGAGCCAGTGGTGATTGTCACTGACAATGGACAGCAGTTCACCTTGGACCAGTTCAATGCCTTTCTACAAAGGAACAGTGTAAGTCACTTATGCACTCCACCTTGGCACCCTGCTTCCAACGGCCTTGCTGTGCGCACCATGCAAACAGTCAAGAAGTTACTGTTAAGACTGCAAGATTCAGATATTCACGCTCGGGTTGCACGCACATTATGGGCTATGCTTACCTATCCGTCCACCTCCACTGGGAAAACCCTTGCCGAGTCGAGCTCATGGGGAGGAACTTCGCACTTATCTCACTCAGATACATCTGGCCTGCGAAGTGTGGAAACCTGCTTCCGAAACATCTCCGAAGTTACAAGTTGGCGAGTTGGTCTGGATGCTGTAACATGGTATACATAAGTCGGTGTACGTACCGGCAGAAATAAGTGGTCACTTAGAATCGCGAGCCTACCGGGTCAAACTAGAGAATGACTTCATGGTTAGAAACTTCTCGGCTGACCATGTTCGTCGACGATTCGTGGTGGAATCCTACGAACCAATTACAGACACTACAAGCACCATCGGTGCATGTACTCCCCACCGCACCACTACAGCACTGGATGCTCTACCAGGGTATACAGAAACAGGTCAATGGAACTTACCTCGCCAAATGCAGGAGACTGCCAGGCAAGAAACTTCCACACTAAATCCACCTACGAATTCTTCAGACCCTGGCCACTGTCAGAACATTCCGTCGACACCCGCAGCTTTGGAGCCACCACCTGAGAGACAGGGTGCAAGTGTGTCAATTGTGCCGCTTCTTCACCTTGTCTGCAAAATGGCACCACCATTGCGAGTATATCAATTGTTCCTACTCTTTCCCTTGTCTGCTGAATGGCACATCTGTGGCAACAAGTCATAACGGCTCATTTACGGGGTCATCGTTTCACGGATTTGACGATTCGAGTCATCCAGCGGCACCTCGGGGATGAGAACGCTGTTTACAATGGTATGCTTGGCCGGGACCACACGGCCCAATCATCACACGGTCGGGCCGCAACGTTTGGCCCCCTGAACGTTTTGAGTAATGTATAGACATGTGATGCTTAATGTTTTGTTCTTTGTTCTGTTTGTTTGTATCATTGTTACATTTTGTATTGAGATTATATGTGCTAGCTTCCATAGGTGGGGAGGGGTGTTGTGGACACTTGGTATGTGCAGCACGGAAAGGTTGGCAGCAACGAACATAAGCAGTTTTTGTATAGATGCGTGCAATGCATAATGTATGTAAACATGATGTAATACAAATGTAAATGTTACTTGTAACTAAAGTGTGTATGGAATTCAGCAACATGTATTATTGTACAAAATATAGAGAATATAATAAAATTGTATTTAGTCCTACCACACGAATCATTAATTACCTCAAACTTGTCAATGGCTTGACATCTCCTCAGATTACTTGCAACATAACCATCTTGCATCAAAATTATACTTGCAGAGAATGTAACAAAATAACGTACATTACTGTTCAACTTTACACAACAAGATAGCCCACTAGTACCTGTTATACTTCAGTAATCCTCTAGCATAATTTTCAGTCATTACTCATGTACTTTACTGGCACTCTAATTTTGCAACCTGACCATGTGTGTGTAGGTAGAGTCAAATGGATGTCCTGCTGCTGATTTGCTGTCACTCTTCCCCTGAACCTCTCCTGTGCTACTGATGTAGCATCCCTTCTTGGATGATCAAGTGCTCCTTCTTCCTTTTGTTCGCAGGTTAATAAACTACCAGCCTCTTCTCCAGGAAACCCCTAGAAATCGACACCCAAACTAGACTTTCTGTGAAGTGCTTCCACTTTCAGATTAGACACACGCAAGTGCATGGAATATCTTCGAATGAGACTATTTTTCTCGTCTCTCACACAATACGAACTTGTAGTAGTGGCTGGCTGCACAACTTCTGCCGGTTCCCAACGACCATCTTTCCGCAGCAAAATTTTGTCATTTGGCTGAAACACTGATTTATCTTTTGCTCTTTGGTCATAGTATTGTTTACCTTTATGCTGCCTGTCTTGTAATGCTTGGTGCCAGTAAATCTTGCTTTATGGGCACTTTTGTTAGTGTTCATAGACTCATTAACAGCTGCACTAGTGTTAAACCAACACCTGATAGTGGTGTGTTTCTGTACTCCAACAGCATCACAAAAAAGTTCTTCAGCTTGCTCTGAATGCTTCAACATGTTCTTAGCCACTTGAACTGCCCTTCCTGCCTGTCTATTAGATCTGTGGTAGTAAGGGCTTATAATTACTATTTCAAAATTATATATATTTGCAAACTGTCTGTACAGATGGAAACTGAATGACATGTTGTCAGATACAACTACCTTTGTTACACCATGTGTTGCAATTAAAACTTTCATTCTCTGTATCATATCACTTGCTTATTTACTTGGCAAATAAAGCACTTCCAACCACTTTTAATAGTAATCTGTTGCAACTAGATAATTGTTTCCACCATAGTCACATATATAAATGCCAATTTTCTTGAACAGTAGGGTTAGAATTGTGTCAGGAACCAGTGGTTCCTGTGT
This sequence comes from Medauroidea extradentata, assembly GCA_003012365.1. NCBI lineage: Eukaryota > Metazoa > Arthropoda > Insecta > Phasmatodea > Phasmatidae > Medauroidea > Medauroidea extradentata. Next base: position 15,567 of record PNEQ01017013.1, on the reverse strand, counting down.
ACACTGATTATGAAATTTAGGAACAATTCACAACTTGTGACTACTTTGTGTGCACCATCTGCCATCTTAGGCCACTATAACACCTGCCTTGCATTTGCCTGAGGTCTCTCAATACCCAGATGGACTCTTCTTTATAGTTGCATTTGTGTTCTGCCCATCCCTCTAACTGCATCACCTCACCGAGTACCTTGTTCGTTGTTGTTTCTGTGATGAACTCTTATGTTCCTAGTTGGCAAAACTTGCTGTGTGTCTGTGACACTCACTGTGTGCACCATTTTCTTAGCCAGTTCACATCAGGTCGCAATTAGGCAGGGATCACCATGACAACAAATCTGCTAGGTGCATTTGCTTCCCTGGAAAATATTTAACAGTCAAGGTGTACCAAAGAGGCCTTATTCCCATTCACTGCAGTCTCATGGAGATAAAATCTTCCACCTTCTTAATGATTGGTACTAACTGCTTGTGATCTATGTGGACCGTAATACTTTTTCCACAGTTAAAATGGTGAAACTTTTGTACTGCAAAAACTAAGCTTAACATTTCTTTTTCAATGTATGTTAAGTTTTACTCTGTTGGTGACCAAATTATATGTGCAAAGCTGACAGACTGGCTAGCACACATCAAGCAACCACCCAAGCCATCCTTCAATGCATCACATTGCAAGGAAATAGATTTAGCTGGATCAAATATGCCTAACACTGGGGCTGATAAATTCCTTTACTCGAGACAGCACTTGAGTGTGCACTGGTCACCATTAGCGTAATGGAAGCTTTGGATAAATGTATTGTAAACCACCAATTTTTCTAACTGGGCAACATATGTATTGCCTCATTTAAAAAGCTGTACTCTGCTGAACTTAAAAAAAACAAATGTTATTAGGTAGTAGAGTAGTACATAACAGTATATAGTCTTGTGATTTATGTTGTTATGATATTATATTCTCTATCAGAAAACTTATTGTAAACCTAATACTCCATTTGTAAAAGAGGAGCGATATAGTGTTCAATTATTATTATTTTCCAATTAATAATATTAAATGTAATACTTTGCCTTTTTATAACTCCGTAGCTCAGAGCTAAAATCACGCAAGTCCAAATTTTTTGATTTTCGGTTTATGATGGAAATGAACTCGTGTTTGTCAATTCCATGAGTACCGAACTAGTGACAGTCCACAAAATAAATAAAATAATGAAAAGTGAAATTTAAAATGACCTAAGTCCGCTCCTGTTATAGAGCCAAAATGTTCTAAGTTCTCTTACTACAAAATGGCTCCAAGAATTTTGCAGGTCAAACTATACAAGTCCAACTTATGTGGTTTTAGCTATCAATAGAAATGAAACCGGGGAAGCAAGTCCAACAAAACAAAATATAAAAGATGTTAGTTTATTGTTCTTGCCATACAGGTTCGGTGTACATAACCCATGTTTAGTTCCTTTTGTCTCCATTTGAGCTGAGCATAGAGGAATTGTCATGTACTAATCAATATTCTTTACTCTGAAGCACATAGTGTGAATGCATTAGCAGTATGTTTGTTTCTGTGGTGATATTTATCAGTGTGTTCTATAGAATACAGAGGGATGTGTCCAAAACATCGAACAGGGAGGGTAATGTTCGAAACATGGACGCTTTTAGTAGAAGTCAGTTACTTATCAATTTAGTGCTAAAGGATTCTAATGAAAACATTGATGTATCAGGTGACAGCAAAAATAGCAGGGTTCTGATGAAAATATTGATTTTATGGTTCACTCGACAGGAGAGTATCCAGCTATGTTCCAACACTGACAGAACCTAAGATATGTGTTTGCCTGCATCACAAATATCATTGTTTTATTAGCGAAATTAATTTGCAATGTCATGCGCTAGTTGTAATCACTTAATTTTAAATTTTAAACTACTTTTTTACACTCATAAAATTAAGTAAAATAAGTGCTGTAGCTATGTATTTTGCTGACTTCAACAGTACAAAATTTTCGAATGGAAACCTACATAAATATAATATTATAATTTTGTTTATTTAAAATGATATTTACAAAATCAAGTATTCTACCCTTTCTCATCTCATCAGTTTTTTGGGTGCAGCTGCGAGAAAGTGAACAGGGAATTCTTTATTACAAGACTGTGATTTTAATGAGGAGTTCAAATCAACTGATTTGAGGAGAATAAAATATAGACCCTTATCTCGTCTAGCATCGCTTCCACAGCTAAGAGCAGAAAGAAAAAAAATCAGCACACTGAAGTACAAACATTTTACGGCTCTCCAACAGTGGATTCCTTAAGAGTACACGTCATATTTCAGTGAAATATTTCATGGGGATACAAAAACTGGCGACGTCCCAGAGGAAGACTGATGCATCGTAAGTGGACATTTCACATAGCAGACAATGTCACTAAAAATAGTTTTTGTTTGTATTATTGATAATTAGGGGCGTAGAAATATTAATTATTGGTAAGGTGAAGTTATTTTTCCAAATTACAATAAGTATATTGAATAACGGTGTATTTGTATAATTTGGCTTTTGAGTGCTGATATTAAAATAAGTGAATGATGTGTTATTAACAACGGTTCATAATTATTAATGAAATTATTACTTCTCTGCTAAAAATTTTTGTTTTGCATTTTATTACAAACAAACTTTCAAAAATAATTAATACTATTAATTGGGTACCTATATGGTAAACGATTCTGGATACAAGTAAAAATAAAATACCAGTACGAACGTATTTGTCTCACTTGTAATGTATGCACGTACAATAATTATGTTGTTGTTATTTCAGTAGCAATATTGTGAACGAAATCTTTTTGGTTGTTTATTGCTCTTTCCTGTAAAAATATACTTATGTGACTTACTTTGATTTAGCTCTAAAGTACAAAACTTGTATGTAATATGAGTTTATATTTTGTAATGGATAGTTTTTAAAATGAACATTTAGCTTCTGTAGTAGTTGCCACATTTATACAAAACATTTAGTACAGCTGGCGCGTTTCGCGATACCATGCTCGTAGTGTCTGCCGCGGCCATGTGGAAGAATGCACGCCTTGCACAAGTTCAAGGACACACCAGCCAACCTTAGTTCAGCAGAGTACAGCTGACGCTTGTATACAGACTGTCAACTTCAAGTAAACAGTTCCTTCACCTTAGTTATTCGTCTTTCTCTAGTTAGTCTGTCTTAAGTAATTTCCTATCCATATTGAGGTTTGACAGCCTTCTCCATGTCCCTACTGCCAGAAAAAATGTCAAGATATTTCAGTCCAACTTTCATATCAATCTTGGACCGGCCTGAAGATCCAGGGACGGATCTTCTTCGAAAGATTGGAAGTAATGTTATGATATGGTCTAGTAGGCCGGGCAGCCGGACAGCGAGAGAGGTTCGAGCTGCAATTAGGTCAACGTTGGGAAACCACGGAAGACAGCAACTCACCTCACCCCCCCCCCTCGTGGCGCAATAAAGAAAATAAGCGTGCCACTATATGGCACTGTTACCAAGTAAATGAGGTCTGTCGTCCGCCAGCACTTATCTGATCAACAACAGTCCAGTTCTCCTCCGGGGTGCGGGGGTCGTGTCCCAGCGGGGGATTGCTTGTTCGTCAATGCTGTCTACCTTGTCAATCCAGCTTTCGGTAAGGTCGTCAAATCTAATTATTTGGCAGCAACCCTCAACTTAACATAATATATTAATAGTCAATAATTTTGCGCTCCCCTCCTAAATTATTTTAATACTTTGTAACCTTCTTCGTATTCAGAGTACGTGCCATTGTAGTACAGTAAATGCCTGCTTAACCATTACTATTTTTAATTAATTTAACCCTTAATAGCAGCTAAATAAAACTCACAATAATATATATAATTTGTAACAGTATGATTCTATGTTCATTACAATTCCACAGTAAATGTTTGGGTCAAACAAGATGCTTATCTTCTTCCCACTGTCAAAGATCTTTTTGTCTCACTAATTGGATGGCATTACGCAGAAAGGAACCAACCCACAAAATAAAAAAAAATTGAGACAAACATACTATGTAGAAGGAGCTCAGGAAGATGTCCTAGAAAAAGAATAAGTACTAAATCACAATATTTGGTGAAAAAAAAAAAAAGCCCAGAAAAAAAAACGGTTTATACAAGTTTTAGATGCACACATAAAACTTTGATAGTGAAAATCTCAGTTCCATAGAACTATAGGGCCTGCAGTGGCCAAGGGGTCGGACCTCTCGCCTCCCACCAAAGCGATCCAAATTTTATTCCCAGCGGGACCGGTCTCCAGATTTTCACATGTGGGAATCGTGCCGTACGATGTCGGTGGTCTGCAGGTCTTCTCGGGGATATCCCGTTTTTCTCGCCCATTCATTCTGGTGCTGCTCCATTCTCACATCATATACCCCCTCACCAGTGCTAAAGACCTTGACGTTAAGTGCTAACCAAAATTTCTTCACTCACTCACTCACTCATTCCATTGAACTATGAGTTGGTTTATTTATGCGTAATGCCATCTAGTTGGTAGTGAAGTTTCTTTCCCAACTTGACATGAAACTGGTATATTTCCAGCTTCCAGTAGATGATATTACTGCTGATATATTGTTTATTACTTCTCGGGGATTGAGTCTTAACGATTACCTCAAGGCCTTTCTGCTGCCTCAGGAATATTACAAAATTTTATGGAGCTATTACTATCGGTGATCCAAGTTGTTACAGTGTTCCTTGATGATATAGTGATAGCTGGGTCAAGTCATCAGGAGCATGATGAAAGATTGAAGTCTGCATTAAGTGGATTGACAGAAGTCAGAATGACGTTGACCAGGGACAAATGTAAAATTCCTAGGGTTTGTAGTGAATAAAAAAGGTATATGGCTATATGGAGAAAAGGTATGTGCAATCCATGATGAACCAAATGCCAAGGACATAAAGTACTTAATGGCTTTTTAGGGCTCTTAAATTTTATGTGTAATTTCTGCAAGGTACAGCTAATTGTTGTGGAACAATTGCAAAGGTTTTTCAAGGGGGATGTACAGTAGCAGTTTGGGCCTAAGGAGAGACAAGTGCTTTCAACAAATGTAAGCAGCTGTTGCAGTCTGATTCGTAATTTGCACATTACAGTGAAGAGAAGCCTCTTGTGTTGACTTGTGATACAAGCCCGTAAGGATTGGGTGAACCACCTGCTGCATTTAAATGGTGGATGTTACCTTCTGTGGCTCAAAACTATGCACAATTTGACAAAGAAGGTTTATCTTTGGTACTTTGTGTAAACAAATTTCAGCTGTATTTGTTAGTGTAGAGTTTCACAATATTTTCCGATCATAAGTGCTTGTTTGGAATTTTTGATCAAAGTAAGCCATTGCCCAGTTTTTTATCGCCTTGATTGTTAAGATGGTGGCTGTTCCTTTCTTTTGTACAAGTCAGTAAATGTACAGACCTTGCAGTCAGTCAGCTAATGCAAGTACTCTCGGCAGGCTACAGCCAGCAGACACAGTAGAAGAACCCTAAATCCATTGGATTTATTTTCCATGGAAGCAGATAATGCAACATGTGAGGCAGTGGATGTTGGCAAGGCAACAGAACAAGATGCTAAACTATGCAAAGTCAAGTTGTGGCTTCAAAATGGCAGAGTTAATGTAGATGATTACAAGTTATGGCCAGAGTTACGGAAATTCAAATCTTGGTTCTATATGTTATCTCTGTCCAGAGATTTCTTATTTTGGGCAAACAAAGTACTTATTCCCATGGAACTTTGAAGTGCCATGCTTCAGGAGTTACACCTACATCTTCCAGGAGTGGTTGCCATGAAAGAACTTGCCAGTTGCTATTTTTGGTTACCTGGTCTGAAAGTAGATATTAAACAATTGGTAGGTACCCAACAGCTGTGCCAGGAGACAAGGCGTTAATTGCCTTCTACATGAAACTCTTAGGTCGAAACAGGTAGAAAAGTGGCACAGGTTTCATATAATTTTTGGGGCCACTAAATGGACTAACTAATTTTAGTGTTGTTGATGCATACACAAAATGGTTAGTAACAATCCCAAAGCATTCATTTACCATGATTGCTGTGATATGGACATTACGAAACTTGTTTGCTACTCACAGGCTGCCAGATATTGCGACCAGTTTTACTTCACAAGAATTCCAAAAATTTTTTGTTCAAAATTATATCAGCATGTGTTAAAACCACCTTACCACCAAGCCAGAAATTGTGTGGTGGAACAGGGAGTACAGACTGATAAAAATGTGTCGGCAATAAACAGACGTGAAGAACATTGAAGTTGAATTACCTGAGTTATTATTCATGCAGAGGATCATTCCCAGACTCGCTTCAGAGTCGTCACCAGCTGAAATGCTGTTAAACAGGTGACTTCAAACAGTTTTTGACAACATGCATCATTAACGTCATCCCTGTAAAACCCAAGTAGCGAAGAATTTTAAAGTCTTCCGTTCTTACCTGTTTGTGCAAGAGCAAAAAGTGCAAGAGACTTGAGGGAATCCAGCTGTTGTTGCATCCCAAGAATTTAGTGTGTGTTATAAGATGTTGCTGGTCACAGGTGTTGTATCCCTGAGACATGTTGACCAATTCCAGCAATGGTGCCAGAAGCGTGAGAAGACTCCGGAAGAAGACCGACGGCATATATACAAGTGTTGACAGACATCGCACTAGACCTTACACCACAAGCAATGGCAAACAAGTTTCCAGTTCCTGTAGTTGTAAAGACACTCATAGTGTGAAGAGGGTCCATTCTATGGTTTTCCAGCTTCAATGGTGGATGACTCGGCACAGTATTATCCCATTTGTCCATGTATTACAGAGAATGGTTCTCCAGCACATCGGTCTGGGAGACTGTCGCGTTCCCGAACCTGCAAATGAGCCTTGATTTGAGCGGCCTCCAGCAGTCTACGATCAGGACAGGAACTGTCAAACACAAGGGTCCACACTGTGAATTGTTCAAGGTCTGTGGAACTGTGGCAATCTTAACGACAAAGAACGGTGTTCAGTAAGAAGTATAAGGACGTTGTTCAAAATTTTATTCACATTGTAAAATAATTAACAGTTATTGTTATTAAATAATTTTGTTTGTGTTTTCATTTGCTGCATTCTCAAGGTGTTTATAATGACTGTTCATGTATTTTGATGTGAGGGTAGTGCACGAGCATTGTCAGCATTTTTAGTCTTTGTAAACTACTTGTTCCATTAGGTGTTTATATCTTAGGATTTGAAAATTTAAATTGTTTGCAAATTCCAACTGATGGAAAGGAATGTTACTTATTTACATGGGAAATTTGGTTTGAGAAGTTGGCAGTTATGTATGTGGGTGTAGCCAAGATGGAGAGTAAAAATGTTGCAGCATTCAATCCAGTATTGTAAAGTTATTAATCCAAAGTACACAACACTTATGCATTTCTTTCAGTATCTCCAGGCATGCCATTTTTAGTGGGACTTCAATCACATAACCCCGTGGTGACTAGAGGAATAGTGCCCACTACATTGTACAAAAAGACTTTGAAATTAACTATTTCGTGTCATCCTGTAATTCTTTATTCTGTTAAAAATAACAGTAATTTGACTGTTGTCAGTATAGCCCACATATCCACGAGCTAGCTTGGCACAATTTTCAAAAAGAATTCTACATTTTGCTGCCCTGGAGACCACTGGTGAAAGCCGAGTGTTGCTAGGAGATTACCCCTAACCTCCAACAGCATGATTGGTCATGGCTCAGTTTGAGCTGACCTGACATAATATGCTTCAACGTGTAGCACTTAGCTATGTGTGATCTGCCACAATGTCTAGAAGGTATGTGCCCAATTCCCATTCAGCTTTGAGTGCTAGTATAAATGTTGAATTCTTTACCATCATTTTTTATCAGTGAATCATACTCTTCTTACACAACAGGTTGCCACTTGTGTTTATTTCCATTTCAGTGTGCAAATATAACAGACTTTGGCTCATTACTGTTGCATGTAATTTAGATGTTACCACGTAGTGAAATTCTTTGCACATATTTGCCTTTTTAGGAACTTCCTTTTCTTTATGTGGTGGTGGACACTTTGAGATTTCTTGTTGATTACAACTTATTTTTTAGTTATCTGCTGCATAGATATGTTGACTTCAATGTAAGACTCGGTATTCTTGGACGAAGGTGGTGGTGCAAAGCCAAGATGACAGTGACAATGTTAATGGTATATTTCAGGCTCTGCTTCACTTTCTGGTTGAACACATTTCACAGTGGGCTCTTCTACTTATTAATTATGCCTGAACTGTGGCCATTAGAGTTTTCCATGAAATGACTGCATCATTGCAAGACCTGTGAATTCTTTTTGGATTCTTGGGTATAATGAGCCGCTACCCTTTTGTATCTTATCCATATTCAAAAGATTTCATAAATTTACTTGTGCCATCCCAGTTATTTCACTGCAGTTTTGGCACATCCAAATCATGTAAACTTGCTCAGATCTACCTTTTTTCCTCGACCAGGCTTCTTCAGATTTCAGGCCATAACACTCTTCTCAATAATGTTTTTTTTAATTGATTGATGGAAATTTTAATGGCCTCAGCCCAATGTGTTTTATCCAGATTGGTATCTTGCAGTCCTTTTTGCTTTTGCTACCACTTTGTTCTACTATGGTATGCACTCTACTATTAACTAATGCTGTATTTCAGCAATTCCAAGTACCCCGTGCATCAGTAGGTTCGTAGGTTCCTTTCAGTTGTCAAACCAAAGTATATGGATTTTCATTCTAGTTTTGTTTACCAACCTGCTCTTGAATTTACAGAGCTTGTTATAACCTCAATCGTTTGACTTAAATGAAGTAGCTGAAAGTTTTCTGGGTGGAATCACTAGTAAATGTCTACAGATACCATGCACCATTTATGGACACAATTTCCATCAGTCCGCACAGATCTGCGTGAATAAGATCTAGTTTGTGTGATTGTTTCTTAGATTTGTCTTGTGTCAAAAAGCTTTCTTAAGTGACAAGGGATGCATGGCTTATCTTTGCTCACAAGGTCTTCATTTTATGCCATATTGTCCCGCAATAGTAATATGTGGTTACAGAATAAATGTCCCAGTGAGTTATGAGTGTCATCCTTCTGTGCAAGTTTGGTTTTAATTGGCACCACATGCAGTTTATAAAAGTCTCTTACTTCAGTCACACTTGCAATCACATCACATTCATTTCTGCAATTAATGTATTTATCAATCTTAAACCTTATCAATGGCTACAGCCACCATGCATTTATTGGCAGTTACACCTACTGATACTAAATTTGCAACAGATTGGACGTCTAAGTAACACTTTGGATAGATCTAACATTTCCCTCGCCATCTACCTTATTTTCACAGTTCCATTCATTACCAGTTACACCCAATCCCTCTTTATTACAACAAGTTACTATATTCTGTGATGAAACCTGATAATTCTGTTGCTGATCTTGGCATTTTGTAATGTAGTTGAGTATTACCGAGTGAAGTAGTGAAGCAGTCACCTTCTTGCTAATTACTACTGCTTTATTTCTTGGAACAGTATCATGGATTGTTGCAACTAAAACACAAGACTACTCCACTATCCCTGTTACTCTTAAAGTACATGCCTTTTGCAGGTTTTAAGAATGATTCATACCTTTTGATAGCTAAATGTCTGCATCATCTGTGGCCTCTTTCAGACATTAAATTTTTTTGTCACAGACTGCATGGTGCAGCACTATTGACACATGGTCTTGGAAACAGCGGCAGCGCCGTTCACACCACAGCATGTGCCGTCAAGCAAACGGCAAATAGGTACGGCGTGACGTTAAGTTTTAAAAAACTGATAAATTTTAGTGGCTCTTAAAATCGATATTATTCACAGACAATGATCAAGAATGAAGTGAAATAGCAGTGTGCTGGTTAAGCTAGGACAGGAGAGTGGGGAGATCCCAGAGAAACCATGCAGACAAGCAGATCTTTAAACATGATATTCCACATGTGAGAATTAGGAACTGAGCCCTAGAAGAGATTTGTTTTTCTGAAAGGTGAAAGCTGATACTTCACTGAGGCGTCATTGAAGAAAAAAACTACAAATACAGTACAAAAGATTTGTATGTCAAAGTTGCTTAACTTTTGTCAAACAGTGTGAAGTTCAATTTGTAGATTGTTTGCCCACATGGTTATGAAAATGTCAGTTTGTTTACTCGTGTTAGAGGATGCTACTACTAATGCTGTAATTTGCAGAGGTGATGTAATGGTTGATTGGGCTGCGGATGCACGGGCCACAAAATATTCTTTGGAAATGATCAACCATGATAAATATTGTGAAGAATATTACAAATATAAACCTGTAACTCTATTATTATGTCAGCATCATGCAGTTGATGAGTATCTTTCAATATAGCTAAGATGCCTGTTGCTTGTCTCCTGAAATTTGTGAAGCATAAATGTTTGTATATCATTCTCTTTGCCTCTTCATACATTTGTGTTTATAGTCTTTGATTCTTTTTCAACAATGTGTTCTTCCGTGTAAATAAAATTTTAAATTTTTTATTTGTCACAGGTTTTTTATTGTGAAAAGTATTTGCTGACATATTTTGTTTCAGATTGGGTAGGTCTTGAATAATGATTACTGATTATATATGGTAATGTCTGAAATAGATTACCATATTTAGGGACCAATCTGTGTAGTGTGGCATGTAATCCACCAAATTGATTTTGTATCTGTTGAATATTTACCTGTGTTTATGAAGATGGTACCAAAAAATTTACATTTCTGAATATATTTTTTGTCACTTGGCATGTGCACTAACAAAATTCTCAACTTGTACTTTTTGGTTAGAATTCTATCAAAGTGTTCAAAAGCTATTTTGACAACACACATGTGTACACATAGTACCCGAGCATACACATGTGGATATTTTAATAAAGATGTGTATATGAAAAGAGTTGTGACCCAGCCTGGCACTAAACTTGAACCGAGTTGCAAATATGAGTAATCAAAAATTTTAGTGTACATTGTACTGTGTTAGACATTCTTGTGTTTAAATTTCAGTATCGGTGATTGACTAATATTCAATAGAACGAAAGGAAGAAAGAGATTGTATAGCCATACCCTTTTTTATTCTGTTCAAAGAGTTTTTATTCTTATAGAAAATTAATCTTGCTTAACTTAATAAATTATTGTTCGAGATTTTTTTATGTTATGAGAAAACAATGTAGTGAATTCAATAAAAGAAGACTTCATTCTGTTTGAGGCGGAGTTATCAGTCCACACAATAGGCCAACATAATCCAACATGAATGAAGAGAGGGAAGAAGATGGGAACACACCATATTATCACATCAAGTCATTAATTAATTTTAAAAGTAGATATAACTTTTAGCTAAGACAGACATCTATTCTTCTGGCTTCTTCTTTATTTTCCATTTTTAAAGATTGGTTCATTGAATAACTATTTTCTAAAAGGTGGGGTGACTTAGTGACCCATTCTGGAATGAACTTTGCACTGTGTGGCGCACACCGTATATTCTGGTTATCAGTGTACATTCCTTCTTCTAGCAGGCGATTTAGAATTCTTTATTATGTATTTAAATGACATTCATTCTTACAATATGTTACAATAGCTCTTCATCAACACCTGCCTTCTTATATCACTCACGCCTACTAACCTCGTCACAATGACTTATGCTAATTCATCTTCCCCTTTCACCATACACAAAATTTTATGACACTAATGATATTTCACAGTTATTCTTAAGCTATATTTCTATAAGAATCCAATTACACAGCTAAAATACTTAGAATTAGATTGCCAAAATAACTTGTAGTCACAATCTCAGTACTGAACCTAATAACAGAACTAACAATAAAAAAATATAAAAAATGTTTCTATTTTCACATGTTACAATCTGAGCATACCAGCTCTTGGCTGAGCATTCACTTGTTTCTGTAGTGCATCTCTGGTTTGACATTCACAGAGAAAAATCATTACCATCCCTCTGAGGACTAAATTTTTGAAAACCCTCTATGGCTGTGTCATCAGTCACAAGGCTAGATTCCCTACTGACCTCATTCTTTGGCACATCTGCTGATACATTCACATGGTTATTGCTACTGCATGGATGTACCTCTATAGCTGTAGCATCAGTGTTTTGACTGTGCAGGTCACTGTAATCCAAGTCTTGTTTATATTTGTTCAGCAATGGTTTTAAATCCCTCGTGGTTCTCTTAACGAGATTCCTCTTGTGATTATACACCCAGTATGACCTAGATGCTTCATGCTTACCAGCAACCTTTCCTGTCTTCTAGTACTAATCCATGGTTTTTTCAACTACATTCTGACCTACAAAAAATTCCACCTCCTTCCTACTGGCAGTTTTATTGTAGTACTTGTCTATTTTATATTGTTTGTCACACAATCATTCATATACCCGTGTTTGAACGTGAGGTTTAAGGCCCTCCCCAGATACTAGCATTTTAGTGTGCACCATTCCACTGTTTAATAGCTGTCGTGGAGATGCCTCCATTCCTGGAATAGGTGTATTTCTGTACCCCCAAAACCCATCTCTGTAATCAGTGTTGGTGTTGGCACTTTTACGCAGTAGCTGTTTAGCTATATGGATACCCTTTTCAGCTAACCCATTGCTCTGTGCATATTTAGGGCTGCTGAACTGGCACTGAAATTTATTACGGGCATACTGCAAAAACTCTTTGGAATTAAATGGTATGTTGTCTGAAACCAGTATTTAAGTATCCCCTTGCACTGCAAAAATAGTTTTATAAGCTTCAATTATGTCATGTGCAGTCTTACCACCCATGGGTACGACATGAACCCAGTTTGAATACGAGTCTGTAGTTACTAAGTAGTTTTTCCCTCCAAACATTAGAATGTCTGCCGATACTCATTCAAACGGTAGTTTTGGGATTTCTCTGGAATGGAGAGTGTGTTTTTTGTTTCTAGGAGCATATTTCTCACACCCTGCAACTCTGCACATATACCGCAACACCCTTAGCCCACCCTGGCCAATACGTAACACTATTTGCCCTTGACTGATACCTCTACTGCACAGTGCCCCTGGTGAACGAGACTTAACATTTCCTATTTTAATATAATGGGTACAATCACTTTGTCTTAAAAAAAAAACTAAATTCTCTTCTAAAAAGGTTTTATCCCCGAGTTTCCAATATGGATGTATCCTCACATCTAAGTCTTTCTTATGTTCAGGCCACCCTGTTAATGAAATTTTTTTTAGCTAGTTCAGTTCTGGGTCTCTGTTTGTTTCTCTCTGAAGTTGTACTCTCCTGTCAGTTGATATATGCTTAGACACTGAGTGTGCCATGTATAACATTTCAGGGTCTTCACTAAGACAATATATCACCTATCAGCATTTATTTTCCTGGCAAATATGTGACAGACAAGTCATAAGGCAACAACTTTAACCTCAATTGTTTCAAATGTTTTGAGCTACTCTTTACAATTGGTTTTGTCATGAGTGGAATCAAAGGTTTATGGTCAGTAATAACTTGTATATGATAGTCATACATCCCCTCGTGATATCTCGTAACCCCAAAAACTATTGCAAGCATCTCTTTCTCGATCTGCGCCCAATTACATTTGCTTTCGGTCATTTTTCGGGACGCCAACGCTACCGACTGTCCCTCCTGAAGCAAGAATGCCCCTAGCCCAGTTTGTGATGCGTCACACTGTACTGTTATTGGTAATGTGGGATAAAAACTGTGCAAACAGGGTGCCTGGCATATCATGTCTTTTAACCTGTTTAAAGTAGCTTCATGGTAGGGAAGCCATAACCATTCTGTGTCTGCTTTATGTAATTCTTGTAATGGTCTCGCTTCATTGGACATATTATTAATGAAATGTCTGACATTGTTAAACATACCTAAAATATGTCTAGTCTCCTTGAAATTTTTTTGGTGACTGGATTTCCTTTAGAGCCCTACCTCTCTCTGGGTCTATCTACATTCACCTCTCAGAAAATTCATGCCCCAAGTACTTAACCTCACTTTGTTTTAAGTGAACTCTCTCAGGATTAAATTTTACTTCTAATTCCCTAACTCTTGATATTACTGCTTCTACAGCCCTGTTATGCTCCTCCCCAGTTTCTCTATAACAAATGATATTGTCGATGTAGGCAATACAATTTGGAATGTCCCTAAGGTTTCAGTCCACTTCCTTCTGGAATTCTTCATGAGCTGGTGTAAGACCATATGGCATTTGCTTATACATGTAAATGCCAAATGGTGTAGAAAACATTACAAATTTCCTCGACTCCTCACTTAGCTTCAGTTGAGAAAACCCCTCTTTAAAATGAATGACTGAATAATATCTCTTTTTATTTAACTTATCTTGTACATCTTGCAGTTTTCTGACTAAGTGGCGCTTCTCAAATATTACTGTATTTAATTCTATTGGATCCAGACAAATCCTTACATTGCCATTTGGTTTGTCGACAATAACAATATTACTTATACAGCCTTCAGGATCTGGTTCCCTTACTTTAATAACTACCCCAGGTGCTTGCAGTCTGTCCAACTCAATTTTAAGAGGCCACAGCCTGGACTTTGCCACCCTCCTTGGCGAATGCTGAAATATAGGAGTATTTGATTCTACCTGAATTACATGTTCTTTAGGAAACTCTCCAAACGCTGTGAATACATCACTGTGTGTGTTAACAAACTTATCTTTTTCATTACTCGTAATCAATACATTATGAACCCTTTTCACAAATCCAAATTCTGCGCAACCTGACAGCCAAGTAACGGAGTTGATTTCAAATCTACAATGTAAAATTCTAGGTAAGCCTCTTTACAAACCACAACACAGTGTAAAGTTACGACTCCTATTGGCTTAAGCTTTGTACCTCCGTAAGATTCCAACACAAACATTTGTGTTCCCTACTTTAAACTGTCTGTCATACATCTTAAAACTATCTGCAGTTATTACATTCACTTCAAAACCAGTGTCTATTAGTAATTCAATGAACTTATCTTTTATTTTCATTATCCTCTCTCCATTCAGTTTTTTCTTTGAGTCCCTTTTGTTTTGTATCTCCCTCATTTGTGTCAACCGTATCTACCCTAGTGATTCTAAGACCATGCAACTCAAAACAGTCATCACTATACTGGTTTACATGCAACTCTCTAATCTACTTAACTTTGCAATATTGTTACGGGGGTAACTAGGGGCGTGCTTAGCTTCCAGAAGTTGAGACCTCACGAGAGGTACACAACCTTAATATAGGTTAGTTAACAACCAAGAAAATTAAAATTAAAGAATTCGTTTTAAGAATTTAATACAAAAACAAAAATACGTTTACAAAAGTTTGACTAGAATTGACAATCAAGACAACAACAAAAAAACTACATACGACTTATCACCATTTCTACATTTCCATTTCTGCGACACCTGTGCCGGTGTGCTTCGGTGAGAAAATAAAATTAATATAATGGAAGCAATACACTCAAGTGTTTATAATCGCTAAACAAAACTCCTGTTGAAAACAGCCACGCATTAAAGAAAGAAACTAAGTGGCAAAATAAACCAAAGAACAGGACAAACAAACATACAAATAAAAGCGATAAAACACACAAAATAAACACTTGAG
>PNEQ01017012.1:15351-89822 GCA_003012365.1 Medauroidea extradentata | reverse complement strand
TTTTTTTTTTTTTTTTTTAATGAATAATCAATTTTTATTTGACTGAACGGGCTAGCGTCGTGACTTGCACTTCAATTGGATATTTATACAAAACTCTAAGATGTGAATTAAAAAAAAAAAATCGAAATTCGACACCCAAAAGGGTGAAAAAGCACAAAATTTGTTTTCCATCAACTCATGATATCTATCTAACCAGTAGAGATATTGAGGTGTGTGTGTGTGTGTGTGTGTGTGTGTGTGTGTGTGTGTGTGTATATATATATATATATATATATATATATATATATATATATATATATATATAAAAGAAAGTCGTGTTAGTTACACTATTTATAACTCAAGAACGGCTGAACTGATTTGGCTGAAAATTGCTGGGGAGGTAGCTTACAACCAGGAGAAGGACATAGGATACTTTTTATCCCGTTCGGCCGCGTTCCCGTGTGACGTCAAAGAGAATACAAGTCACTATAAAATGTGGTATAACAAAAACGCATATGACATGGAATTACAAAACGCAAATGACTGCTAAACATAATTTTGTCTATGGATAAGTATGTTTGAAAATTTTATAGTTATAAATTTTGTCAGAAATCAATAATCAGTAATTTGTATTCTCTTTGAATCATCATTGACAATGCCGCGACCAAGACGATCTAATCTTTCCCGACAAAGCATGTTCACGGATAGGAAGACCATCTGCGTTGTTTGTTCTTGCGCCTGATAGTAAAACAAATTAAGAGTGCAACCTATGCACCAAAATACATGAAAAATAAAGAATCATTAATATACTTAATCCAAAATCTGCTTACTTATTGCCTCTAAGGCCGAACAGAGTTCGCAGGGCCAGCTAGTTACGAATAAAACTAACTTTGTAAACTTTCAAATCAGACGATCCGAAAAGCAAGTACGAGCAGCGTGAATGTAGTCGTTTAAAGTGGGTAAAATGTATCATGCAGTTCACTTTCCACTTTCCATTTAGGTTCCTCGACAACATCAGCTCACATATATCATCTCAGTAATCTCAAGGTTGGGGTACCAAATACGTTTCCGAGGAACATTTTCACAACAAAACTTTCTAATGGCATTAAATTTCAAGTGAATATTTTGAAAATGTGGGCACAGTCACCAATGGTTGTGCATAGGGTAAAGCAGACGTTTTTCATTCGATTAACCTCTTACCTTTAGGTGTCTGTAATAACCCCACGTAAAATTTACAGTGTTTTAAATAAGGCCCAGACGAAGTCGCTGTTAGCGGTTGGGACAAAATTGCGGCTGCCGCCTGGTGAAGGGTATGATTGTGTGAGGCTAAAACTGATGAGGTGCTACGAGCGACGCCGGCCGGCACATGTATTATGATATCGCCTCGACGCCCAGAGCCGTAAACGCTCGCGCAGTGTTTCGCCGTAATGTTTTTCCCCGGTGACCTTATACTTATATTGAACGCGTCACTGTTGCAAAATCCAGTGTACTTGTGGATCTTAATTTAAAAAAAATAATCCGTCACATAATTCTTGAGAAACAGCTACGTGGAACAACCGTTTTTAGCCAAGTTCGAGTGCTTTAGAATAATACTTCCAATGTGCGTGGTGTCTTGAAAGTCACATTCACAAGTAGTATGACGTGTGTATTCTTTTCGTAGATAAGCATTGTGGACGCAGTTTTACTGGTCTCTGAGAAAAAACGTAACTCCGAACACGCTGCACGCAGTTCGAGCGCCATCCAGGCAGCCGCCTTACAACAGCTTTTCGCGTGGACATCTATAGCTACTTATCCTGCTGCAGTTAGTTCAACTAGCCGCGTAGACATTCTAATAATTTATGACTGACATATCAATATTGAGTACAAAGAGGTTTTTCAATTAAAGTAAATATTATCAGGTACGAATAATACTCGCGAGCAAAGCCGCGGGGGACTGCTAGTTTACCTACTCATAAAAATGGTAAATACCATTATCTAGGATTGTCATTGATAATTTTAATCCATATTGTCTTCGAAAATAGCGTAGAAGACAATTGATGTTTTCAACATTTATTTATCTACCACGCACTCTTAAGACTTGTACCGATAAATCCTGCAATATAACGGCCCGTCGCGAGAGGACGACAAAAATGACGTGCTACCCGAGGAAAGGACTTACCGGCTTTCTCATTACAGTACCCGAGTATCTAGAACTTTAATCAATCATGTAATCAACCAACCAATCAAACATTGTTATTCATACATAAATAAACAGCGTCCGTCGCACGCCTTATCACAACGTAACTGCAACCAGTCTTACATGATCGCGAGGAAAATGCGTGTCCCTCAGGGGCAGAAATTAACCCCTTCTGTTGTTAATAGTTTACTAGCCTGAGAGGCAGGACATTCCGTGACGTGCGTATCATACACTTTCTGCAGGTCATGTTAGAGAACGTGAGCACAGGTTGTGCAGAACCGCCCTGAGGGCTTGAGGTAAAATGGTTTCTGGGGCCCCGTATTTCATGGAACAAGTAAATAGACTACACATACTACGTAGCACGTATTGACAGCGTATGGAAGTGGATATTTAACATAAATAATGGTGTAAATCACACTAAAAATACTGCTAATAAGTTGTTTTTATTTCAAGGATGGCGTCACTCCCCCTCCCTCCTAAATAGGCACGAATCCAGCGATGAGGTTTCTTTCTGGATTTAGGGGGGGGGGGGGAGAAGAAAAATTACTCCCTTGCAAGATGAATACATTTCCAAGAAGAGTGTTGACGAGCTGACACTTTGACACTTCAGTAGGATCGTCTGTCGTCTACGTTTTTTCCCTTCAAATAAACCGTCATTTGGCAATGGACTTTCACCGTGTTCACTTTTAAGATATCCTTTACGTTGTATTTGTAATTTTTTTTTTTTTTAGGCGAGGCGTCGCCCGTACCAACACCCCCCCTTTTTTTTCTTGGATGCGTACTTTCTCTCCTCCTTCCCCCCTCCCGCAATCAACTTGTAGTATGCGGAACTGCAGTTATGTAGCCTGTGGAGAGCAGTGATTTATTTTATGACATACTGTCCGCGCCAGCTCTTGAGTCCCTGGTGGGTATGCGTTTTCGTCCGTAAAAAAATAAATAATACAACAAAGCCTAGGCGATTCGCTATAAAGTGGGCATTTTTGACGACCACTGTGTGTGGAGTAATCATTAATAGATATTATTTATTGTGACGTTAGACTTTAATATTTGAGTACAGTAAATTCTATACACTTTGATTGTAACTTACAGTGCGTTGTTTGTATTAAAAAATGACAGGGAACTACAAATAAACCGAAAGAAAAAAATAAGTAGGGCTTCAAAAGTGCTCATTTTATCGCGGACTGCGTTTAGCATGTCGACGCACAAATTAGCTTTATTAGCTGTTCAGTATAAACTGAGCACTCAGCAGTACTTATAATAAGTAAGAAGTGTGTATTATTGTGCCCGTAGACCTTAAGTTTTGAGAGTTTTGAAGCGTTTATGAAGGTTTTTTGATACATGTAAGTTTTCATAATAATAATAATAATAATAATAGTAAAGATGGCTGAAAAGGGCTGAAAGAAAACTTCATGAAGTGCTCACTTTATCGTGAACGGCCTACAGCAACGTCGAAAGTTAGGACGTTGTTTGCTACTTAATTACTGTAGCGTACACAATGTTTAAGACGGAAAATGCATACACGCCACAAGGGCGTAGCCAGGATTTCTTTTCGGGGGGATGTTCACTTGCACCCCGTACTAGGGCGAAAGGTCCGGGGGTCCTCCCCCGAAAAAAAAAATTGATTTTAGGGTGAAAATTAGTGCCGTTTGAGCAAGTTTAGAATCAAAATATTGGATTTAATTTACATCAATTTTTGCCCGACATTATTATATTTTTAACGATGCATAATTATTTTGATTTTTTTTTTTTTAATTTCGCTGTGTGTTTGGACACCCAGAACACCCCCGTGGCTTCGCTCCTGCCGCCAGGAAAAAAAAACTGGCGCGCAGACTACGTATAGCTTACATGCCCATTTGCGACTCTGTGCATAAAACAACGATCAGGCTATATTTAAGCGTCTCCAGACAAGTAAATGGCTGCCATTTTGACTACCGAAAAATTGGTTAATTTGTGACATGGGTGGTTACGCAAAGCCAGTTTACAACGAATGCCACGATAACACGTCCCCGACACCAACGAAAATGTTTCGACAGTCAATCAGAAGCAAGGCCACCCCGACCAAACTGCGACCCTGACACAGCGACAGAAGTATAGATTCTCATGTCTACTTTCGTCGGTGTCGGACGAGCTGGGCAACAGACAAGATGTACCACACATGCGACAGCAGAATATCAACTTGATCGCAAAATTCGTACTATGATGGTTACCCACAACCTCTGACAAAAACAGAAGTGATTGCAGTGTTTATTTACTGTGAAGAGTGAAGATAATTTTCTCAGCACTTAACATATGGGTCTTTAGACCTTGTTACAGGTATGTGTATGTGTGTATGAAGCGGTGTCGGAATGAACGGGCGGGGGAAACGGAAGTTCTTCGAGAAAACCCGCCGACCAGCGGCATCGTACGGCACGATTCTCATATGCGGCGGGACCCAGCTCCGCCGGGGATGGAACCCGGATCGCCTTGGTGGGAGGCTAGTACTCTAGCCACTGCGCCAACTGTGGCGCCCTTTATGTGTTGTAACAAGATAAGCATAGGAAGTGCAGTATTATCCTGAGGCGAACGGTATTTGTTCACGTGCATGAGTTTCAACATTTTAACTGATGTTACCAGATAATCAATAAGACAATGTTCTGGTAGCATTCGTTTGTTTTATATACAGAATGTGTATCGAGACTGGCCTTTACATGATTTGCCGATTACCAAGAAAAAATGTGTCGGGATTTAAACTGTCGGGGTGTTGCGAACATTTAAGTTGGTATGAATTGTCGGACAGGCATGCCGTGTCTTAGGGTCAGAACGAGCTCATCGTGACTCTGTAAATACGCCTTTACCGTACGATTTATTAGATTACTTGCCCACCTGTGAGTAATATTTAAACGGAAACTATATTTCATTTGGCAAGCAATTGTTAGGAATTTATGAACTGTAACTTTGTTTTGACCAGGGATGCCATTATGTGGAATCTACTTTTTTTTTACATCATTCGGTTTTAAGGCTCCGTTTTATGAACACATGTAGAAATGTTTAACATGTAGTTAATAAAATACAGTGATCGATCACTGTAAACGTTTATTATTTATTACCACAATACTACATTACATACCGCTGTTTCCTGGTAAGTAGACGGCTGATGCTAGATGTGTGTAACGTTAACTTCCAACCTGCCTTGCGTTATAGCATGTTTCAACAAAGAAGCCTAGCGTCTAAATTGGGCGTTTTCATTAATAACTGTGAAGTAGTTTTCATGTAGCTTACGTTTTATTGAAGCGTTAAACTATTTCTTATAATGTTTATGTTATTATCTCTTACATAATAGTCCTTGAAAGAAATTATTCTAACACTCTCAAATCACATTTTATTGCGGTATATAATTACAAATGATTGAGAAAAGAGTGCTTTGATACAGATTCGTTTATGAAATGTGACGTTTGTAAATATAACGTTCCCGGGAATTAGTGTTCTAGTATTCTACTCCCAACGGGTACCATAATTCACTTGTTTTAAATTAGTGCTATGATTATTTAACGTGTGCCCTATTACACATATTTTTATCTGCGATACATTCTTCATAAATAAGGCATTTTTCGTCATACAAAGTACTACAGTAGGACACAATCATTTAGGCCTTATTTATTGTAACAGCTGCAATAATTCCAACAGCACTGCCTTTAAAAAATACAACACAACTTCTTTTTGGTAAATCGCTGTACAATCAGAAAATCGAGATTCGACGGATTTGCAAAAACTGAATAATGTTTATATAGGACTGCCAGTGCTAGAGGTCTTTCATCCGGTGTCTTAGTGATTGTACGTAAACCCTGTTGTAGCGTTACCGTTTTGGAGTTATTTTAAACCCCTACACATTTGACGCTGAATTGCTCCAGTTTATAATGTACGTAAAGGTAGGGGCTGGGTGAGCTCTCACCTGTGGACGTAACGACGATACTTGCTATGTTCGTTATACGATCGTGAATCGTCGCCGTTATGTTTACTTCCCATTTATACTGCATACGGGTTTTTATATTATTAAAAAAATGGTTCTTTTTTCTGCATTTCAGAAGATGAACTTATAGTACATGTGCAGTTTTTCTACGCATACATTTCTCTGTGACTTTACGTTACGTCATGGTAAACCCTCGACCCCGTGGTATCCTTCCGAGTTTAACATTTCTGCTCGAAATATTGTAATGGAAATTACGCACTGTAAAGTTTGTAAAATTGTCACAGTCCCAAGAATAACGCAATTATGACAAAAGCCTACAAAGCTTGACTAAACCACTTATTTTATGTCATCCGGAGGTTTCGTATTAGAAAGTAAATTTGGAGATTTTTTAATTATTTGAGTAAATACTTAACGAATAGTGGCGAATGTGTGACGTGTACATGATACCAAGTTCAAGAGCTATCATCGCCCCTGTGTTTGTTGGGTATTCTTCTCAATAAACTTGTTGGTGGTAGTTATGAATTAAATGGCCAACTATTAACAACCAATATTTTGCAGTCAGATTTTTACCAGTTCAATGTTTTACAAATACACACCATCTTATGGAACAGTAAGTCTTAGTAAATTTGCGGGATTACTTCTACAGAATTGAAGTAAACGCCTTTTCCATTTTATTATTTACTAATATGTCAACATAGAACCTAAATAAAAGAAATGGTATAGTGCTGTGGATGGCTGTGGATTTCTTTCGAACAAAATTCGTTTAATCCTCTTGCACTAAATTCAATGTACAAAATTTCGAAAGAAACCCATTTAGCTTCATGCAGAGCTGTAACCACGATTTTCTTCGAAAAAAAAAAAAGGGGGTTGTACGATGTGTGTGTGTGTGTTTATATATATATATATATATATATATATATATATATATATATATATATTTATTTATTTATTTACATATATACTTATTTAAATCTGGGCCGCACACGAATAAAATTTTTAGAGGGGGCCTAAACCTTAATAGAGTAATTTTCGTAATGTATAAATTATGGCTTTGTAGGCTTTGTTTCTAGGTCACGTTGTACATGACACTGAACTACAGTAAGCTTTATTTTCTAACACACTAATGAAAAATGTTAGGTAGTCCAGAATTTGGGAATGTTACAAAGTAATACCGCTCCAGCCCCCAAACCATAAACCGTTATGTCCGCCAGGGACATTAGGATTTTAAGGTGCAAACTGGTTCTATTTTATCAGTTTCCGTAAGGTAGGAGGAGGTCTGAACCACATTTCACTATTCTATCTAGTGTAAGTTCAAATATTTCGAGGAGGGGGGCTTGGGGCCGTTTCCACCCCTCTGTTTCAGGATCGCAGGAATAAAACACACTTTACGGCCTCCAGATTATTATTATTTTTCACGATCTACACTTCTGGATAACACACATAAACAACACACCATCATCTAGTGGTTACTGACTCAAGACTACCAACTCTCTAGGCTGTATTTATTTACATTTACAGTAGTAGCAACTACTGCAACACCTCCCCCTCTTTCCTTCAACTAATTGGCTGAAGGGTCATATGGTTTCTTTGCAATCACACATCGCCCATTTCTGGTAACATAGTTCTCGCCAACTTGTGATTTTGTTGCTCTTGCTTCTTTTACCCTATTTACAGCATTGTTGAACCCTCTAAGCCCTACATCATTGTCTTTAGTCCTCCTAAGCCTTTCATCTTCATAAGCATTGTCAAGCCCTCTAAAACCTACACCCCTACCCTCTTCTTTATCTTTCCCCATCACTGGACTACTCAGGAGCAGGCGGATTTATCTGCCACGGTTCAGCCGGCTTGCTCGGTTTTGATTTGTTATTTGAGTCTGTTAACATATCAGCATCAGGGATCTGTCTGTCTGCTAGTTCTGTAAGCCTAGTTTTAGTTTGTTTAAATTGACTAGTGTTCCTCCTCACTACTCTGTTATTCTGATCCTTTCGCACCCAGTATGACCTCGGTTCCTTACACTTAGTTACTACTACTCCTGGCTCCCAGCAGCTTTCATTCTCAGTCCTAATTACAACTCTGTTTCCCTCTTTAAGCTCTAATTCTTTCCTCCGTGCTGTCTTATCATACCTCAATTTGGCTTTGTTTTGTTTTGCCTTGAGGGTTTCATAGATGCCCTCCTGTACGTCTGGTTTAAGTGCCTGTGTGGTAATGGGCACCTTGGTCCTAATACACATACTAAACAGTATCTGAGCCGGGGAAGCCTGTAAGCCAGTTACAGGTGTGTCATGTTCTCGTAGGAGGTCTCTAAAGTCTGTACCCCCTAGTTTACTTTTCCTTAATATTTTCTTACTAATACCTACTGCTTTTTCAGCCATTCCGTTACTACGGTGATAATGAGGGCTGCTTGTCCTGCTGCTGCTCCTGTAATATTTCTTGCATTCGTAGGACGGGAATGGTGCATTATCTGCTACAAGATCTTTTGGTAACCCGTGGACATTGAATACATTCTGCATTGCATCTATGATGGATTTAGAGTTCTTATTGTTTAAGCGGCATCTGTAGTGTGGTTTTTAGGTTAGGATCGAACAATGCTAACACTGGGGTTGACAACACTTTCTCTTTTAGCAAGTCAAATACTTTCTGATGGGTAGGTAGCCACTCCCACATGACCCCTGTTCTCAATAACTCACAGAGTGGAGACATTATGTGTGACATTTCAGGTACAAAGCATCGTACATAGTTGAACATACCAATCACCCTCTGCAACTCTTTTTTGCTGGTGGGTGGTGGTAGTTCTGTTAATGTCTTCACTCTGTCGGGATCAGCTTTCATCCCTTGAGATGAGAACAAGTGTCCAACCCTATACTGTAACTTGTCCTTATTAAATCTGATATTAAGTGCTCTTGCCCTCTCAACTACCAGGCGTACAGTTTCACCATGACTTTGTTCTGTATCTCCCATACGCATCAAGTCATCAAAGTAAATGACCGTGTTCGGTATGTCCGCAAAGTTTTTTTTCCACCAAGTGCTGAAAAGTTTCAGGAGCACTTTCTACACCATATGACAATCTGAGATATCTATATGTACTATACGGACTTGAGAAGCAGCACTTAAAAGAGGATTCCCGGTCTAAAGGCACTTGATGGAATCAGGGGCGTCATTTCAGGGTTTTCCAGGGGGGGGGGGGCAAGATTTTGTTTTCTGACGACAGTGACCTTGTTGCATCTTTTTTATTAATTAAGCACGTATAAATAAGATACTTTAATAATAAAACTTCAGTTTTACGTCCTTAAGTTAGCATTATTTACATTTAAAAATACAAAAAATATATTTATACACAAAAATTCCAAATCCAGGGGGGGCATTTGCCCCCCCCCCCCTGTAGCCCCAAATGACGCCCCTGGATGGAATCCCTCTCTTAGATCAAATACAGTGAAGTATTTTTTACAAGTCATCGTTTCACAAATTTCACCTATTTTGGGTACTACATTGCCAAGGGACCCTCCTTGAGGTCTACACACAGATTCTGCACCTAGTTTGGTAAGGATGTTACATTTTTGAGGGAAGCATCCTAGGCCATGAAATACATCATGGTTTTCAGCTACAACCTTATCTTCAGGAGTTTCTTGGCTAGCAGAGTCTGGCCCGAGTTTTCCCTGCTTGTACCGTTTGTATCTTTAACCTTAACATTTAAACTAATTCGAACACTATCACAATAAAGAGATTCATCTGAACTAAATTCTTTACACCACTCAACAACTTCCACTTTTTTCGCTCTGCATACTTTCGCAAAGTGGTTATTTTTTACCACAATTGGCACATTTTTTGCCGGACAAGCCCTGGGACCACGTGTAAGCATACACCTACTACACTTAAATTTTTTTTGTTCCACCAATTTGTTATGTTCCCGACGTTCAGATTTCCCCACCATATGTTTTTGAGAGGCTTTGGAAACAGCATCAACACACGCCTGTTCACTCGTTGATCCCCCATTTTTTTTATGAATTTGCTGGACCTGATGCTTGCTTTGCTCACACGCTCTGCAGTGATCTGCCGCCTTTTCAAGTGTCAGATTTTCCATTCGTAGCAATGCTTCCTGCACTGCCTTATCACGTACACCGTGGACTATGCGTTCCCGTAGCATCTTGTCTTCTGTGCTTCCTTCGTGACCCATTGAAGCTGTATCCCCGTTGTAATTACAGTTTCGAATAAGTTGTCTAATTGCCGTATAGAAGTGTTCAAAGCTCTCTTCCTCCTCTTGTGTTCTCTCCTCGCTGCTTTGACCTTACTGTAGTCATAACGATCTGCTTCTGGCATGGGGATTGTTGATAGGATCCAAGCCGATGTACTTCCCATCGTGTTCCTCAGCAGTGAAATCTTCACGTTGTCGTGAGACTGATCTTGCCCTGTGCCAATCAAATAGTCTTCGAATTGTGTCTCCCAAAATTTCCATTCTACGTAAGCCGTCGGGCCTTGGAGATCAATGTCAGGCGGTAGTTTTTCATTCCCGCCCGTCGCCATAGCTGGTTTATCAAAATGCTGTATTTGGTTTACCTGTCCTAGACTCCCGTTAAGCACAAAGTATGTCAGGTACTCCACACGACTGCGCCATGTTTCAGGATCACAGGAATAAAACACACTTTACGGCCTCCAGATAATTATCATTTTGCATGATCTACACTTCTGGATAACACACATAAACAACACACCACCAGCTAGCGGTTACTGACTCAAGACTGCCAATTCTCTAGGCTATATTTATTTACATTTACAGTAGTAGCAACTTCTGCAACACCCCTCCCGAATGGTTCACTAGTTGCAATGTACTATACATACATATACATACAACATACACACAGAGACAGAATAATAATTGATTTTTGTTGCTTGGTATAGTTGCAGTTATATTTCAGATGGTCAGTACTGTAGTGGAAAGTATGAAGGTTTCTTCATAATCTTGTAGCTGTCTGGAAGTAAATATCCCGACATTCCCACCCCCGTGGCTGTGTCCGTGGCGTCGTGTGAAACCAGCTTTATATAGGTTGTTTTCGCTAAAATGGGCACTTTGAAGCTCTAGGGACTTTTCCCTTTCATCTCGTTTATATATCCCTGCCAATTTTAGTATTAACACAGTACCCAAATTAGTAATAAAAGTAAATAGATTGTACAGTACTCAAAAGTTATTGTCTAAAGCCAAAATAAATTATGGGGTAAATATTAACAATAGCTACTCATCGTACACCGGCCAAATTATTGAACTTAATGGCATGCTTTACTGATGAAAAATGTTTCCATAGACGTTATAAGTATTCGTACGTAAAGAAAACTATAGTTTATTTACTTCGAAATTCTTCGTTTTTGGTTATGTTATGATAAGTTAGATCCTTAGGCAAGGTTAGGTAACCTAACGATAAATGGAAAACTCAAGGGCTAAATAAACTAAACGTAAAGCAACCTCTAACAAAGAATGGATAATTTCGAAGTTAATAAACTACAATTTTATTTACGTGCAATTTCTAAAGTTTATGGAAACATTTTTCATTATTAAAGTAGGTAC
Organism: Medauroidea extradentata; assembly: GCA_003012365.1. NCBI lineage: Eukaryota > Metazoa > Arthropoda > Insecta > Phasmatodea > Phasmatidae > Medauroidea > Medauroidea extradentata. The sequence goes on along the minus strand of PNEQ01017012.1, from coordinate 78,167 downwards.
ACCTTTAAAATCCATAGTTTGGCTGGTAACCTATACGATGAGTAGATATTCTTATTATTTACCTAATGGAGTTTTTGATTGTTGTTCTAGACAAGGCTGTCTTCGAAAATGCTCTCTTGAAAGCGAACAGCAAATGTCCGAGGTGTTACGAAGTAGCAGGAGGTAGAGAGGTGGTGGTGCAGCTGTGCGGCCAGACACAGGAGGGCGTAAAGCAGCACGGGATATCGATCTTCTCTCTCCCCCCGGCCTCCTTGCGTGACCACGTGTGGCTCGTGCACGCACTAGACAATCACCCTCCAATGACGACCTACGCGTTCCTCTCCCCTGTAGCTGCGTGCGGCAACCCACTCATCACGTACGTACCTCGGGTTGCCTACCTCGCACTCAAACTGCGAGCACATCGTTTGCCGACGCTCGAACTGCTGCTGTCAGCGTGTTTGGAGTTAGTTTTACTCAAGGGACCAGTAAAGGCGCGTCCTCTTTTCTTTGGTGTGCGGTAAGAAGGCCATAAGTCATGTCAAAATATATGAGACTTATCGCCTTCTTGCCACTCACTGAAGGTGGTAGGATGGATGAAGCTGCATGTCAACATAATGAGAATTACGCCCTGTTAAACACCTAATGAACACTGCAAGGATATCACAAGTCTGAACAGGCAATAATTAGACCTATGTCCTTCTTACAGCCCCCAAAATAATTACCGTATTAACTACGAAACGAAAACACACTTCACACTACCTGTGAGTATGACTTTCAAGGCACCAAGCACATTGGAAGCATTATTTTGAAGCCCTCAAACTTGGCTAAAATAAACATTTTTATACGATTGTCTGCCAAGGCATATGTACCAGATTCGATGGAAATTGAGACCTACATTTACTTTGGACTTTGCTACAGTAATAGGGTCAGAGCTTAGGAGGGGTCAGTACATGCTATCTTCGAATTCTTAAATTTTCGCTGTAAGTTCCATACAATGAGCTTTATTAAATTTGCCTGTCTGATATGTCATCATCTCTGCCTTGTCGAAGCATAACACATAAAAAATTTGTCGGCCGAATTGAAAGTAGAAGTTCCATTATTCCAACATGGCGGGCACTGATTTTCCCGTAGTAAAAAAAAAACGTTACAGCGAGAACAGTGTGCCAGCATTTATGACTTTGGGCGTAGAGGCGATATCACAATACATGTGCCGGCCGGCGTCGCTCGTAGTACCTCTTAGTTATCGCCTCACACACACAAACTCGCCCTTCGCCAGACGACAACCTTTAGAACAAAACGTCTTAAAGGCAAATTATCGTTAGAGTGAATTCCTTTAAAACAACCAGAGGGGCGAACATTCAAAACCAGACATGTCCACTTTATCAACATTTACAGGAAAGAGAAAAAAACTGAAATGTTGGGATACTAACGAAAATGTAACATGGTAGATTTATTGTAGTTTGTCGCTTAAAATTTCCAATTATGGTAACTAGTATGTTACGTGTAAATATTACATTTCTATCGTTACTAAAGAAAAAGGGAAACGTTTAATTTTGAGTGACTATTATGAACACGTCTGGTTTAATGATAGTAACTATGCCTTTCAGTATATAGCAGCTCTTGTCCTCTTGTTCTGAATACACAATTACAGTTAGGTGGGCGTGTCTGGTTTTGAATGAAAATTCACATGTTCGCCTGATTTTTAAAATAGACATGTGCTTATATGTACAGGAAGATTCTTAATTAAACCGACACCTTTCGGGAGGTGATTCATGACGACGAAATATGTCGAAAACATATAATACGACTTATAGCCTAAAGTCATTATTAAGGGCGGTACGCACCCTTAAAGTAAGACATGGTGTCCACTGATATTCAGTTTTGGAATTCTTTGACATTTCCCTGTTTTCCAGGTAATATCTGTTAATTTTCCCTGACCTATTATCGGAAAAACTGGTACTTTTTAAGGCCTGCATCGGCCAAATGGTTAGTGATCGCTTCACAGTAACCGGTCACTCCTGTATTTTGCTAGTGAAAATAGTGCTGGGACTTTCGTGAAATTTCTCAAGGATATTTCTTATCTTAATCCTGGTTAATCCCTATTTTAATCCCGGTAATTCCCAACTTCCTTCACCCTCACCTGTGCTCAAGACCCAAAATGTTACAAGCTGCCCTAATTTCTTGGCTGAATTTGTATCTTTGATTCCATAATTTTACATCAACACAGCAAATATGAAATAAATAGCTTTAATGGAACAACATTAAAAGAGTTGGATTCACACATTTGAATCACATACTAAATACTAAGTGAATCAATATGTTGAATAAAATAAGAAAAACCATTTTATATCAAAAAAATTAAATCAGGTTTCCCAGCAGTGAATGTAATCAGAAGCGCTTACAAATTGATTTACTGTGATAACTAAATTATAACAATTTAACTATTTAGTACTACAAAAATGTTTATTCTGGGCTGTTTTGTATCATTTTTCCCTGACCCAAATGAAAATTCCCTGATGTTTCCTTGACTTTTCACTGTAAGATGAAATTCCCTGACTTTTCCCTGTTTTCCAGGTTTTCCCTGTTGGTGGACACCCTGTAAGAGGTTTGATAATGCTTTTGTACACGGAAATGAGAAACGTGATATATCTTTTCGTATGAAGTTTACGTACACTAAACTGTTAAAAGTGTTGGTTTGCATTTTGTAAAACCATCCCTCTAACATTAATGATATTCGTGTACGGGTCATTGCAATTGCTCGAAAAGTGGTAACCGTGCATTTTAATCGACATTTGTTTTTATAAATTAAGAAACAAAATATTGACTACAACAAAAATGTTGCCATTGTCTGACACTCTTAGGGCATTGGTTAGCGTTGAAATTCATTTTATAGTCTTTTCACAAGTTGAATATTAACGCCTGCCACTATGCGACCTGTGTAACGTACTGCACTATGTTTTGTGGGTATTTAGGCTCTTGTCGTCATGTCAGTTTTCACAGATTAACCGAGTGACAACTGAGAAATAATACCAATATAACAATGACGTATTAATAATACAAATACTAACATAATGGAATAAATTACAGATGTTAAATGGCTGTACTAGTCTTAAAACCTCCCTTGGTGCGGTATTAATGTTCACAGAATGTGTCACACAGTTGTTCAAAATGTGTCCTGGGATTACGGCGTACAACTGGCAATGCCGTAGAAAGGCTTATCCGGTTCTAACCATCATTATTTATTGAATTAAATATAGTTTTGTGTAGGACAGTTACGCTCATAAAAGTCGTTAGACAATGGCATTTACTGACATAAATATAGTCCCCAAACCATTCGTTTACCTATCTCGGTGCCCTTTAGTGTTGTACTAGACACTGGGATCGAACCACTGACACTTATTTCGCCACATGAGCTAGATGCCACAACAATCGATGCCAAGAACCCTCGAAATAAGTTGCAAGCGCATATAATGTGCGTCACAAACTTCCTGCAATTGTTCCTCAGGGATTTCGTTCACGAGATACTTTCAATAGCTCCACCAGATATTAACAATTATGTAAGAATTAAACATGTCAAAGGTATGTAAATGTGTTATTTGTTGTAACAATCTTTACAAGGCCGTGTTGTAATATCAGCATGCAAGGGTATAAGGGTTGCGTGTTTACTAGTTGGGTAACATTTTCATCACAACAGCTATTATGAATACGTTTCACGTGTTCGCCGACGCAAGAGAGGTATGAAGATGCGCAATTGCTAAGTTGGAGCAGTGTCTTGTATTATGAAGGTGATACAACATAATTGGAGCGGTTTACATGGGCAGAGCGCACCGATATCATGTTGGCGTACGGAGCAGCTCATGGAAACAGCCGTGCCGCACGTCGTATTTATGAAGAGCGTCAACCAAACCGACGTGTTCCACATAATACCACGTTTCTCTCTGTTGTTCGGTGGCTGCGGGAGAGTGGGTCGTTTACTAGGACTGACGGGCAGGGTTGTGGTCGTGCTGTGAGGACGCCTGCCTTGGAGGTAATATATTTACGTTGAGTGGGGCAGAATCCAACCACCAGCACACGTGCCATTGCGCACAAATTGCGAACAAGTCAAGTGATTGTGTGGCGTGTGCTTCACGGTGAGTTACTACGTCACTACCATCGTCAAATAGTGCAGATAATGGAACCTCGTGACTAACCACAACGCTTGCAGTTCGTCGGGTGGTATCTACAACAACGTCAAGCAGAGCCACAGTTGGCGAAAAACATTATTTTCACCGACGAGGAATGCATCACGCGAGATGGTCTATCTAACTCGCATAATATGCATTTTTGGGATGACACAAATCCAAGAGGCACATTTCAATGTGGGCATCAGGAACGATTCCTTGTAAACATATGGGTGGGAACCATCCAGAACTGTTTGATTCGGCCATACATTTGCCTGGACGATTAAATGATAACGTTTACCGCATTTTCCTGGAGGCAGTGCTACCAGAACTACTGGAGATTATTCCACTGGATGTAAGAAATGCTATGTGGTTTAAACATGATGGTGCGCCAGCACATTTTCGTGTAGGTGTGTGCGATTATATGAACGCAAGGTTCGCAGGCCATTGGATAAGACGCTTAGGGCAAATAAGGTGGCCACCACGTTTGCCATGATCTGTCAGTGCTCGACTTCTTCTTGTGGGGCTACATGCGTTCACTTGTTTATGAGACTCCAGTGAAGAGCATAGAAGAACTTGTTGGCTGGATTTCCGTCGCCGCAGGCTACATTGCAGGTAGACGTGGGATATTTTCCCGCGTGCGGCAATCAATGACCCGTGCATGTACTCTGTTCATCGAAGTCAATGCTGGACATATTGAGCATTTACTATAAGAATTTTACAAGGTCAAGGTATGACACGGCTTTGTCTGCAGTCGTGTCAATATGTATTAGGACTATGTATTATGTTTATCTTATTGTTAGTTTATGTAGCTATACAGGAGATGCCAATAAACGTGTAGAATAGTTTTGAGAGAACTAGTAATTTGGAATGAGGCTCTTGCTACCATCCTTATAACTACCTAGACGCATGGTGTGTCGTACCATGTTTGACTATTTGCGCGCACATGTTGTGCAGCAATATCTTTAACTTTATGAGGCCGTATCGCGATACGTTCATGACCGAGAATGTTACTACATTGAGTATTTCTTTGAACATTGGTTAACTTCATTATGTAATTTTATCACGTTGGTGATGGAAAGTGTCTCGAGAACGATATTAAATAGCACCGAGTTGAGTAAACTAGAAGTTCGGAACATACAATTAGATCAATAGGGGCCATTATCTGACGACTTTAAGAGCATAACTGTTCTTCATTAATCATACCTGATTAACGAAATAAATAATTTAATTCGAAGCAAACCAAGCATGATAGATATAATCAGACAATCCTTTCTAGAATACAGCCAGTTGTGCGCCGACATCCCAGTTAGTCTCTTCAAACAACCGCGTAACACACGTTGTGAACATAATACTGCACCAACGGCTGTTTTGAGACCAGTATATATATGCAGGGTAATCCTGAATATATATATATATATATATATATATATATATATATATATATGTATATATATATATACACAGGGTGATCCTGAACTACAGGTACAAACGCAAGGGAGGTGATTCCTTATGGAAAATAAAGCATGACATATGTAGGACACTTTGTACCTAAGTGCAATATTGTGGGAGTAATGAGCGGCAGAATATCGAATTTGAAAACCGTATTTATTTTAAATTTCGGAAACATAATTATGTAAAACGACAAAACTCTGAACATTGATTTGTGTTACAATAGTTGTGACGTGCACAATGATTACCATACCAGGTATTACCAGCAATAGCAATTAATCAGTATAATTTCTGAATATCAAAATTAACAGGTCATGCGACCATTCATTTTCCTCGGCATCATGTCACGAAGCCGATGGAACTATAATGAGAAATCAATAGTCAATGTTACTGTTTATATTTAAATAAAACTAAAATGTGTATGTTTCGTCTCTGTGGAGGGAGCAGGTGCAGCTACTGAGCGGCGGCAGCCTGACTCCTCACCCCCACCCCACTTGTACCCCCCTTAGCTGTTGGCGGGGAGGGGAGAGTGCCACATGTACAAATTAAGACACAAATGTTAATTATTATAATATTAAGTAGTATATAAGAAACATTAGGATTTAGGAGCCTCAGTGGTAATTATTTTCAAGTGTAATGAGAGAATATTAATGTGAAAATGAAATAAATGCGGCAATGAAAAGAATTTACTGTCCTCGAGAGGCGGGGCTATTTTGAAAAGCTGGCTCCTGATTGGTCCAAAGGAACCAAAGCCTGCAGAACAAGTGGCGGGGATTTTGGGACAAAACAGGAGCAACGCGGGGGAGTTGAAGGTAAGGAGAGAGGTCGGCAGGACGTGTGACGACGACGGACCGGGGTGTTACCGCCGGGCGTCGACTCGAGCGTCGCGACGCGGAGTAGAGGAAGATATTTTAGAGCCAACTAACTTCGAACCAGGGTGTTACCGCCGGGCGTCACGACGCATTAGGGTGCAGTAGAGTCACGAACGACGAGAGACCTGGGGTGTTACCGCCAGGGCCGATTCGCGAGTCGCGAGATTGACCAGTCGTGTGGGTGGAATTTAAACAGGGCCGCTAAATTCACGCCAGGAGAGGACAGTGACGACTTGTTATCCGTCAAAATCGGACTGACTGACTTTTATTTTCTCTTGCAACAACATCACCCAGTAGCAATTAGTAAGACACGTAAAGAGAACAGCACGGAGGCGCGTCGCAACTTGGCGCACCAACTAAGGGCCTAAAGAACCGCACGCCTTAGAGATAGTCTCATGTTCGTGCCGTGGGCGACGTAGGAAAAAGAACGTACTTTCCGAACTGTGACTGCGAAGTGATATCGTCCCGGCCGAGACTCGCCCTGAGCTGTTGTGCACGCGCCGGAACCTGAGGACTGCCAGAACCGAGACGCGAACCGCGGGTGCCGTGAACGAGAGTCGACCGAGGACTGAACGAACGACGACTTTCCTGGACGAGCGACACCGCGGAGAAGCAACATCAGCTGCCAGAGTCGACGGTGGAGACAGCAGCGACGGAGAGATGCTGGGTGCCTAGCATGGGCAACGAACCGCGGCCTCTTGCTTACAGAGTTCGGCGGCGCGAGGGTCAACGACCCACTGACAGCACCACGTCAATACATGCAGTTTGGTGAGCTAAGAACTCTTATATTGTCTCAACTTTACAGAGTCTTTGACGAGTTCATCGGGACCGACGACTGCAGTTTGGTGTGTGTAAGCCTATTCAGCACGTGCGACATATACTTCATCTTCTATGGGTCAGGTGGTCTGTAGTAATAATATTTATTGTATATATTTATGTGCATGTTATGCATTAAGGGTCGCCTGACGGCATTCATATAACCCGGACTGGTCGGATTGCTGTGTACCGATGGATACAGAGGGTAACTGGTCAGCCAAGGAAAATGTATCTTTAAGAAGTCTCTATAGGGGCGAGAGTAATATGTTGTCGGCGAACGAAGGTTCAGGGTCACCGGGCGGCGACATGGTTAGTAGCGTGGAAAATGGAGAGACGAAACAGGCAAGTCAGAGTAACAACAACAGTTTGCAGGCAGTACAGGGTAGTCCGCAAAGTGAGTACAATACTCAAAGTTTTATGTTACAAATGCAGGCACTTTTCGAGCGGCAAGCCGAACAAACAAGGCAGCAGTTGGGAGAAATTAGAGACACAATGAGAGGATACATAGGACAGGTGGACGAGAAATTGCAGGCAGTGGTAGGTCATCTCGAGAGGCGCGGAGAAGAGCGGCATGAGGCATTAACGACGGAAATAAGCCGGGTTGAAGGAAGAATTGACAACCATGTAACCGCCTGTGTAGAAAACGACAAGGTATTATGCGAGCAGATAGAGGAACAGAATGCTAGGGTTGTGTCACAAATAAATGCAGCTGCAACACAGTTAGGTCGCACTCAACAGGAGGTTAGTAAAATGTCTGCAGAATTAAACTCATTAGGGAATCGTGTTAAAGGGCTGGAAAATTGGCAGGCTTGCACGTTCACACGAAATACGACAGACATCGGGCGCGCTCAAAAGGCGTTTATCCCAAACATTGACAGGATGATACCGGCTTTTTCAGGCAAGACAACCCATGCCCATCCAGTCAGATTCATAAGGCGCATGGATAAATACTTGAGTAATGTGTGTGTACCTGACGCGCTGAAGGTTGAACTTTTTTTATCCAGGCTAATAGATTCGGCTGAGATATGGGGACATAGGATGTCAGAGAGGTGGGATACATATCAGCAGTGTCGGGAGGCATTTATGAAACGGTACTGGAACACTTTTGAACAGGACAAGTTGATACAGCATATATTCCAAGGCCGTTACCAACCTGAAGGGGGAGTTAGTATTGCCGATTATTTACGAGAGTTAGTAGAAGAATGCGAATTCCTAGACACACCATTTTCTGGAGAACGTCTGTTACATTATCTGATACGGCACTTGCCACGATATTTATGTGACGCAGCAATAATAGCGGGAGTTAACGACTGCGAAGCGCTTGTGGAAATGATTGAGAAATTTGAGTACCACTCAGTAGGTCGAACACGCTATATGGTAAGGGCACAAGAGAGGGAGAGTACTGACCCTAGAGTGAAGGATAAACCGTGGAGGCAAGGGACACAAAGGGAGAGAATGTTAGCTGGTCTGCCTTGTCACGAATTCGACGCGCCCCAGCAGGAGCGCCGGGAAGGGGAGAAAAGAGTGTTTCATCCCACAGCGCCCCCCGAGCACAATGAGCGCATCCACGTGGTCCAAGTACATAGGACAGACTCGAACCAGGGAAACTTTTAGGAGCCCCATGCGTTAACCTCCCGCGGTCGGGGCCACAACATTTAGTGAGGATAATACGATAGTACATGGTTGCGAGTTAGAGATGGACTTAGACGAGGTAACCAGGCCGGAAGCCACGGAAATAACGTCAGACACTTCGTGGGTGGTTCCGAAGAAGTCTCCCTCTTTCAACATAAAAATAGAGAATATGTCCGTGGAGGCAGCTATAGACACTGGTGCACAAGTATCAGTTATAGATAAGGTTTTGATTGACGACTTGATACGTTCAGGATATGGGAAATATATGGCAACTCTCCCTGTGACTGGAGTAACTCTGATAGGGGTTACAGGTGCGCGTAATAAGACAGTGAAACATCAGGTAGTCATCGAAGTATGTGTACAGGGTGTGAAATTTCTGGTTAACTTCTTAGTAGTGAAAGGTTTCAACGTGCGATGTTTGTTAGGGACAGACTTTCTTGTACGCCAGTGTGCGCAGATCGATTGCGAACAGGGTATGATCTCACTGCTAGTAGGGGAGAAACGACACTCATTTCACTGGTCTGGTGGCGGAGGAGTGCAAGGTGATATCCCTACATGGAGGCTGAGTGTGGAACAAAGGAGTGATGCACTTATAGAATCCACTGTATGCGATAGCACCGTGCGAGCATCGAACAAGAGCCCTCGTGCAGAAAACCGCGGCGACACGGACATGGTTGATAACAGCGGCCACAAGGAGTTTCAAATGTTTAGGGTGCAGAAACTATTACGAAATGTAGGCAATAAGTGGGGGAGAAAAATGAAAGAACAGCAAGCAGAAGACACAGCGATTGTCGCCATAAAAGGAGAGCTACAGGCGCGGGAGGATACACATTCAGTCCACAGTAAGTTTCAAGTACGGGATGACATGGTATTCCGAAAGACGTCAGAGGGGCGCTGGCAGGTCTGGGTACCGTCCGCCATGATAGAGGAGATAATATCGGAATACCATGAGCGAATCGGCCATTTTGGCGCTAGGAAAACAATAGCGGCCCTTAAGGAGCATTGCTACTTCCCGCGAATGCGACGTACAGTAAGGGAAAAGTTGCGCGCATGCGAGATCTGTCAGAAAACAAAACACGTCACACGCCCATTAAGGGGTGAGGCCGGAAGTGTGAGGGCTACAAAGAAATTGGAAGTGGTCTCTATTGACCTCCATGAGCCGTTAGTAACGGGTCGAGGGGGTTTCAGGCATATTTTAGTAATCCAGGACGTATTTACGAAGTATGTCAAGCTATACCCGATACGCCGCGCGGTAGCCAGTACAGTCACGTCCAAAATAACGCCACAATATTGTAAAGAAATAGGGGTTCCGCAATGAGTCCTGACGGACAATGGGCGCGTGTTTACAGGGCGAACATGGTGCGAGAAGATGAGAGAGAAAGGCATAAAGACAAGTAAGGTGTCACTTTTTCGCCCGGCGGGAAATCCTGTAGAAACGACAATGCGCGAGATCAATCGTATGTTGCGGGTATTCTGTCAGAAGAGGCATACTAGCTGGCCTATGTACATAAAGAGGACTGTATCAATTGCACGATTTCTGAGGCGACGGGAATGACGCCATATGAACTAATGTGGGAGAGTAAGCCACCGCGTTGGATAGAGAAAGCAGTTTCGTTTCCCCTGCAGCCACCAGTGGATACAGCCCGGAATACAGCGGTCGCCCTTCGTAGCCTGGAGAGAGCACGTCAGAGGAAACGGCGGCAGAACAACACTAGGGTGCCCGATACACTAGAGTTAGGAGACTGGGTTCTGGCGAAAGTCGTCAGTTTATCCTCGAAGGCCCACAAGAGGATGGGGAAAGTAGCAGACGTATTTCGTGGTCCTTATCAAGTGTCTCGTAAAGTAGGAATCAGCGCATACGAACTGAAGGACCCAGAATCTGGAAAAATTAGAGGGATTTTTAATATTGACCTCTTAAGACGATATTACTATCAATAATATAAAGGGAGCATATCCAGGATGTACATAGTTATTTTATATCTTCAGTATGTCGAAAATGCCATGTTGTAGAGTTATAGTTAGTTGTAAGTTGTCCTGTGTTTCAACATAAGATAGGAGAGCAGATGGCGTGTAGGAATTGACAGTCACTGGTTTGGGTCACTTAGCGACCGATGGTTCGGGTCGGCTGTAATATGTCATTTGTGACAGGGTCCTTTAGAATAGAAGGCAGGCAGTACGACACAGCAGGGGGTTTCAGCCATCCCCTACCAGGACTTGTGAGGAAGATGTAAGAGGAATGTGGTAGTAGATAAGTTATTACCAGGGACGCCAGGGGTTAGTCGGTCTGTGTGTCTTTCGAGAACAATAGGTCCACTGACGAGGGTAGGACAGGCAGCTGCTCTTCCGGGAGAATTTCGAACGACTTGCACATGTGCGCCAACGCGGCCAGTTCGCTATCCCACCCAAAAGAATGGCTAAAGGCCCTGGAAAAAAAAATTATCTTTGTAAATAGTTGACCACCCTGGCCCATGGTTACCAGAAGATAAAGGAAGATTATAGGGAAAGAGAACACCGAAACAGTAGCTAGAACTTTTCAAACTGGTTGAGATGTTATGGTATTAAGACACTATTAGATATAAACATTATTGAAGAAAAAATCTTTTAATTAAAAATGAAAATAGTTGTTAGTTTGAAAAAATATTTTTATGTAATGTATAGAGATAGAATATAATCGTCGGCGGCTTGGAATCTTTTGTTAACTGCATACATTGTTGCCGTTCACAAAAAGATCCCCGAGGGTCATGTGACGTGCACAATGATTACCATACCAGGTATTACCAGCAATAGCAATTAATCAGTATAATTTCTGAATATCAAAATTAACAGGTCATGCGACCATTCATTTTCCTCGGCATCATGTCACGAAGCCGATGGTACTATAATGAGAAATCAATAGTCAATGTTACTGTTTATATGTAAATAAAACTAAAATGTGTATGTTTCGTCTCTGTGGAGGGAGCAGGTGCAGCTACTGAGCGGCGGCAGCCTGACTCCTCACCCCCACCCCACTTGTACCCCCCTTAGCTGTTGGCGGGGAGGGGAGAGTGCCGCCTGTACAAATTAAGACAAACCCACATCAAATGCTGGTTGATACCTTCAGCCATTACTAATAGAACAGGGGTGGCCACCCTCTAAGTGGACTGAACGTTTGTGCTATCTGGATAGTGGAACATTTGACGACGTTTTATTGAGTAATGCGAGCTTTGTAATAAAAATGGTCCTCTTATTGCAACTGTCTAGGGCTCATAGTTTTCGTTAAAAATGCACGCGAAGCTTTGGCTGAAGCGATAGAGTACCAGGAGAGCATAGGAAATACTGCGTACATTGTGTTTGGAAGTGCTCAATTGCTCTATCCAAAATGGGTTAGAAAACATTACGTACGAAAAATATCGTACAGTAACTTGTAAGGGAGATATCCACCCTTACAAAGCGACGTTTTACCGAACAAAAATTAAATATAACAGACAATAAGAAAAGTATTGTAAATGATTACATTGATCGTAAGTATTTATGTGGTGTTAAACTTCTAAGAAAACGAGGGGGTGGTAAGGTCCTAAAAATGAGTGTGAAACATGTAGGGATTTTGTGTTGCTTTCCAAAGTTGTAATATAAATGCATGTTTATGTGAACTATTGAAAAGAAACACATGTGAGGCTGCACTTCATTGCCCGCCAGGTATGCAACCTGCATTGCAAGGCTGGTCATATGACAGTTGCACGCGCATAGTTCGCTTAGCACCGCTACCGTGGTGTGCCAGGGTGGCATTGTACAGTTGGTGCGCAACATGGAGAGACGTTACACATATGCAGAAATGGCAGATATGCATCGCATGTATGGCGCTGCTGGAGGTAACGCGAGGGAAGCTCAGCGTCTGTATGCACAGACATTTCCAAACAGACATTGTCCAGGACATCGAATGTTCTCGTCTGTGGACTGACGGTTACGCGAGACTGGAACACTTACAGCGAACAGGTATGACACCGGCGTGAGACGCAATGTTAGAACAGTCAACTTTGAGGAGGAAGTATTGGAACACATCGCCGATTCGCCATCAAGTAGCACACGTGGAATTACTCGTGCAATGCATGCAAGCCACCAAAGTGTGTTGAGGGTTCTGCATGAACAACTACTACACCCTTTTCATCGCGAAAAGGTGCAAGCATTACAACCAGCTGATTTTCAGTCACGAGTCGATTTCGCTCGCTGGTTTCTGTATCAATGCGCAAACGAACCTGGATTTTCTCGCAACGTTTTGTGCACCGACGAGGCTTCTTTTACGCGTGATGGCATGCACAACAGTCGAAACAGTCACGTATGGAACGACATAAACCCACATGCGATGGTTAAACACCGCCATCAAGTGACATTTTCTGTTAATGTCTGGGCCGGCATTGTCGGCGACAACCTGATTGGCCCTTATTTTTTGCCGGCGCGTTTGACTGGCTGCCTTTATCGACAGTTTTTAGAGGACATACTTCCAGTTCTGTTCGAGGATGTGGATTTACAATCACGCCAGCGTATGTGGTACCAACATGACGGAGCTCCTGCACACTTCAGTTTGGAAGTTCGTCGTCACCTTACCACCATATTTGATGAGCGATGGATAGGCAGAGGTGGACCTGTGAAGTGGCCACCACGCTCCCCAGACCTGACGCCAACTGATTTCTTTCTGTGGGGTCACCTGAAGACATAAGTATACGAGACCCCGATCAACACAGTAGCTGAAGTTCGTGCCCGGATTAATGATGCATTTAATGATGCATGCATTACTATTCGCAACACCCCACACATGTTGCATCGCGTGACGCAATCAATTGTTCGTCGCTGTCAATTGTGTAGCGAAGTAGGTGGTTGCCACTTTGAACAGTTACTGTAAGAAAATTTGGCATTTTCGCAAGGCACGTTCTCGTGCAATTGCAATCTAAAATATAATAAAAACAAAACCAATAAAATTAACCCCAATGTACAATCATTAAGAGTTAATCAATGTTTTTTTTTTTTTTTTTTTTTTTCACATTTGGAATACAACTATCAGAAGATCTGTAGAAACATGATTCTTTCCTAGCGTGTAACCCGCATTCACATACAGCAAATAAATTATGATCGTACGACCACCTTTGCAACGCGGGTTTCATACTTGGCAGGCAATGAAGTGCACCTTCTCATGTGTTTCTTCTCAATAGTTCACATAAACAGGTTGCGTGTAGGTGACTTTATTACGCATTTGTATTACATCTTTGAAAAGCAATACAAAATACCTACATGTTACACACTCATTTTTAGGACCGTACCACCCCATCGTTTTCCTTGAAGTTGTACACCACAATAGTGGCTGTGCAAATACTTACGATCAATGTAATCGTTCACAATACCTTTCTTATTGTCTGTTAGATTTAATTTTTGTTCGGTAAAACGTCGCTTTGTAAGGGTGGATATCTCCCTTACAAGTTACTGTACGATATTTTTCGTATGTAATATTTTCTAACCCATTTTGGATAGAGCAATTGAGCACTTCCAAACACAATGTACACAGTATTGCCTATGCTCTCCTGGTACTCTATCGCTTCAGCCAAAGCTTCGCGTGCATTTTTCACGAAAACTATGAGTCCTAGACAGTTGTAATAAGAGGACAATTTTTATTACAAAGCTTGCATTACTCAATAAAACATCGTCAAATGTTCCACTGTCCCGATGGCACAAACGTTCAGTCCACTTAGAGGGTGGCCACCCCTGTTCTATTAGTAATGGCTGAATGTATCAGCCAGCATTTGATGTGGGTTTGAAGACTATTGTAACACAATTCAATGATCAGAGTATTGTCGTTTTATATAATTATATTTCCGAAATTTAAAATAAATACGTTTTTCAAATTCGATATTCTGCCGCTCATTACTCCCACAATATTACACTTAGGTACAAAGTGTCCTACATATGTCATACTTTATTTTCCATAAGGAATCACCTCCCTGCGTTTGTACCTGTAGTTCAGGACCATACTGTATGTATATATATATATATATATATATATATATATATATATATATATATATATATATATATATATAAAATCTGACATCATAATCGTGTGTAACCCACCAACGATTTTTACAAAATTTGTTGAACTCATTTTCGAATTTTTTTGGACGTGTATGGTTTCGAAAGTTTGCTCTTCAATTACTGTTAGGGAAATGACATTGCGGCAATTGCCTGAAAACGAATATTTAAGTGACTTTCTAGAGAAAACCAACTTTTAGTGAAAATACAATTTAAGATAAACGACGTTAGGGCAACCAATGATCCAGAAAAAGGGAAATACTTTACGACAAAGGTTAGGGTTAATTCTTAAGAGGAAAAATGAATTTTTGAGACAAACACCTCTGGGGCAAATATTTTTAAAATTAACAACATTGACATAAATATTTAGAACAAATGCCTTTAGAACAAAAAACGCACTCTGTAACTGCTGGGTTGCAACTTCTTTAAAATGAGTTTTATTTTATCAAATCTATTACATGTTTCGTACATGTTTACATACATCTATAAAACATGTTCCGAACGATAGCGGACCAGTTCTTAAAAGCAACAGTATTTTGGAGTTAAATAAATTAAGTCTGAGGGATTTTTTACAAACACAACTGTGATTTCAGTCTCTAACGAGCCTTTCTAAACAAATTATTTTACGTGCTGAGCATTGTATGGTTACGTGACATTGCTTCAACTGTAACTCAAAAAAATAAAATACAAAATTCAAAAATATATTTTTCGCGGCTTATTTGTAAATATACCACATCAACTTAAAATCTTGATTCGTACAACATTCATACAGTTACTTTTACTCAAAATAGATGCACAGTTTAAATATATTTTTGAAATCACAACAGTATCATAAAGCAAGAAAGGTTCTGACTCTTGGGTCTTCTGCAAGAAGGCTCACTTTAACCATGACAAAAATAAAATTCCAATTTATTAAAAAAAATACAAAGTTGACTCCTGAGATCTATACCCATTCAGTTACAAATCAAATTGCGTAGTTGTAATCTAAAAACATTACTTTTTTTACAATTTAGATATCTATTAACAAAGCCGATGTTATTGCACTAAACACACGAATAAACACAGGGGTAATAAATTGTTCAAAACATTCTTTATCTGAGTTAACTCCAGTTAATATTTTTGTTAGCGACATTAAGACGAGTTAACTCGGGATAATACGGGAAGGTGTTAATCTCTCAGTGGAAAAAAACTTTAACAAAATCTGTTCACTCTAGTTCCGCGCCTTGAGGGTAGAAAGCATGGAGCAGTTGGCGTGTCGATTAAAGTTGACCTAATGGCGTTAAGGCATTAGAATACGTCTGGATGCATACTGTTGTGTGGCAAACTTTCGTCATTTATTTCATATACTTGAAATGTATGTTTTAAGTTTGTATTATCAAAAGAACTGTGAACAAATGGAACCGTGGTTGGCGTAGCGGCTATAGAGCACTCGCCTATTACCAAGGTGATCCAGGCTCCATTCCCGGCTGGGTCGGTCCCTGGATTCTCGCATGTGGCGCGCGCCCAGTAGTAAGTCTGCATCCGGAGTGCGATATCATGCCCCTCGGGTACCCTTCTCATATTGTATTTACACTCTAATTTTTTTTTTTGTAAAATTTACAAGGACATTCTTTGTATAGGCCGTTCGGAATAAAGTGAACACTAAAAATGTAACCTATGAAAAATATCACTAGCCGTTACTGTATATAATTCAACATTAAGGCTGTGTCTCAATTCAAGAGTGTGTACACTCTCACTACCCACTCTCCCTCTCGGCCAATCTGGCTCACTTTATTCGAATTGGGACGTCTACTCTCGCACTATGCACTCAGCACACTGCATTCTATCGGCAGTAATTGTAAGTATATAAATAAATAATCTACACTGCAAACGAATTAATTTAGATACATGCCTCAATAATAAAATAAATAAAAAACACTGAATGACTTAACTGCTGTTAAAATTACACGTTATATTGATACCAATGAGGACATTATTTCATTTAATTTTCATTTTTTTAAATAAATCGCAGTGGCTGTATAGTTTACTCTGAAGGCCACGAAAGTAAACGGGATGAAAAATCGTGATTTTGTAATAACTACGATATATTTAATGTAGGTTATTGTTATTATCTACTATAATATATTTATTAAATACAAGAACGGCGGATTAAAACAACGAACAATGAGTAAAAATAATTCTTAACGAACACAAATAAAATGGTTTAACCTTAAAATAATATGGCTGCCACAGAGGGTGCGAGAGTGAGCTGCGAGGGAACATCATCGCTCACTCTCGTTCACTCTCCTATTGCACACTCTCCCTTTGAGTTGGGACAGTAGAAAGTACCCTCTATGACGTCAAGAGTGGACGAGAGAGTACTCTTTCAGCGAGTTGGGACACGGCCTAACTATAGTTGCCTTGTTGCTTGTATGGTTGGCAACGAAATTACTCAATATAGTTCCGTGTTTATTCGTATTTAAATACAATACTGAAACAAATCCAACCATCAGCGGTATAAATGTATTTTGTATAATTAATTAACTTCTTTTTTTATCAAACTATATAGGTACCTATAGACTGAACTTATCTTACACGCTCAAACATTAAGTGACGTGTCCAGAGAGGTTAGACTCTTCCCGTCGTTAGCCGTTACACGCGGAAAGATATGAATTGGCTGGAAATATATCTTTAGCAGGGCTTTTTCGATTGCTCACTTTATTCCGAACTGCCTATACTTTTACAAGTCCTTGTAAAAGTACAAAGATATTATTTGTAATATCATTCGTTTATGAAGTTACAAAGGTAAACTTTGTAATACTACAAAGGAATTCTTTGTACCTATACCGACAGTTCCTGCACTGTAAATTATTTTGTAAAATATGACAGGGCAAGTTCTTCGTAGTTGTACAAACTTTCGTAAATGTTGAAAATATTCCTTGTAAAATTATTAGTTTGTAACACTAAAAGGATTTTGCTTGCAAAAAAACTTAGAAAAAAAATGTGTAGCCTACAAAAATCGTAAGTTCGCCGGAAATTACTTATGCAAAGATCACGACCTCTGAAAAGAATTTTTTTGGAATAAAGTGAATATATGTATATTAGTTGCGTGCTTTGAAAGAAAGAATTTTTACTGAACTTTACATTGAATGTATATAAATAAATAAAGACTCAACGATATGTAACTCACAGTGGTCTCGAAAGCCGATCCTCCATAGTTCAGTTGGTTGAGCGACCGACTTAGATACGAGGGGTTCTGGGTTCGATTCCCAGGTCTGACTTGGTGTAAAATTTGTGTTTGTCCGTTAGAGTCATTTCAATTGTAAGAGTCACCATAAACTGTCACAACTGGGGAATTGTCAAATAATAAAACTGCAAAGAGGGGGAAGGGGGGTGTTTGCTCGTTGGCGATGTTGCGACCTCACCAAGGAGCCTAACAATTAAAAAAATATATATAAAAAAAAGGTGTGAGATGCGTAGATTCTAAGCGTGGGGAGAGTGGTTCGAAACTTAGCACCTCCCGAGATTTTTTTTTATTTATTTTTTTTTTTTCAAAATAATCTTATGTATACGTCCTTTATTCAAAAGTTATTTGTTAAAAAGTTCAGTGTTATTTATGAAGTATTATGAACATAACTTTATTTTTTTCCTCGTTGAAAGTACAACCACAAGGCTAGTCCTTGTAATTTTACAAACATATACCTTGTATTTTGTTACAAGGACAACTATTGTAGTTTTACAAGGAATTTTTTGGCAACTGGGTTTTCCAAGGCTTTTTTTTTTTACAGTGATACTTAGTTCATTTGTGAACAAATACTTATAAAAAACACCTCTGTATTGCAATATCTTTTAAATAAATTTTACGCAGAACACTTAACGTTTAAAAAAAGTTACGTATAAAGTTAATCATATGAGAACTTATTTATTTTAACATTGATTGATCTTTGAAACTCTGGGGCCGTCAGCAAGACAGCCAGGGTTCTTAACAACTCGCTTAGCTCTTCATGCTGAATTTATCTTCATTTCTTCGTGACGCTAGATTTTGGAAGGATTTATTTTCGAATGTAACAACGCGAGCGTATCTTATTACCTTACCTTGCACTACGTGCATTATACAGTGGTGTCGTTAATATGTACATGCAAACTCGGCGGTAATGCACTATTGAGGACATATAAATAGGGAAACATTGGGCGTAATGTGTTTCATGAGGGTTGTATATGTCCTTAAAGGAGAATACTAAAATGTATAAATGCACCATGCAATGACAAGCAGATGACACGTCTGGCACGTAATTCTTGCAGGCTGCCTACCTCCAAGGTGTTCATACATTCAACCCCCAACCGTACATGTTGTTTCAGTGAAAACGGTCAGGATCTGAATCTACTCCTAGGCGATATCTTTTAGATTAATTTCTGCATGCTGATTACTTACATGTCATGTTAAATCGCTATAGTAGATGGTCACAAAGTTCTAAATATTATAGAGTAAGCAACCTCTGTTTGCTCTATGAAGAGGTCTTCTTCATGTCACGTTGTTTTCTGTGTCCGCCGTTAGCACACAATTACATTCTTTAATTATATTTGTTTTATGGTGCATTTTCACGTTTCAAATCTCTACCTCTGAGGTCATCTATCACTTTCATGAATCACGTTAGGCTTAATGCTGCATATTTGTTTCTTTAATTGAATCAGTCATTTCAGAAATACCACATGCCAAATTTGTTTCAAAATGGGTTCAATGATATTTACTCTTTAATGCGCGAAACTCATGTACCGAACACAGACTTGACACGTACACCAATATTTTTAAAAATAACATTACCTTATTTAGAAGGTTTATCAACAAATACGTTTTGAGTGAAACCTTCCTAATTAACAGCTCTTTTTTGAAAGTGACATGTGGGGTTTCTCAAAAGATTGATTCAATTATTTGTCTTCAAGATTGTGCTCATATTGGGTTAGCATACAGCAACGATTCACGTGTATGTAAACAAATAAAGTTTTCATGTTATCAATAACAATTTTGAGGTTATTCTCTCTCTCTCTCTCTCTCTCTCTCTCTCTCTCTCTCTCTCTCTGTGTCTTGTGAAACCCAAGTAGACCAAGTATCAGATACGTACGAAAATTTGCACATGATCGTAAAGTACAATGTTTCTAAGGAGACACAGTATCGGCGATTCCTTCGACTCTTCAATAATTATACTAAAATTAATATGAATGCTCAAGAAGTGATGCGCTCTATTAAGGGCGCCGCCTATTACGCTCTTAAAATTCGTTTCAGCGTGTTGGTAAAAAGTTTTTTTTACGAAACTATTTCACATGTGCCCATTATGCCAACGTACGAAAAGAAAACGAACTTCGAACAAGGACAGCATGTCTGCTGTTTCTAAGCCCTCCAACGTGGCTAAAAACGGCCTTTTTAGACTACATACTTAAAAATGTAATAACCGGGTGTATAGGAAACTCAGATTGAGACATGCACTGAACTCTACTACAGACTTTACACCAGTAAAATTATACGGTCTCCATTTTAAGTCCCAAAGTAAAAACAGAAGCAGCGGGAATCTTGCACGCTAGTTCAGCGTTTGGCTCGCAGTGGCGTTGCGGCATTTGACGTGCGCTTCAAGGTCGCCCTTACAGCTCCGTCGCTTTTGAGCTTCTAACGCGCGAGTAGGCAGTGCCCTTAAGTAGTCTGCCTACCTGCGCTTGAAATATGTTGTAGCGAGTTACGATTATTCGTTTTCTGACGAAACTTCTTAGGTGGCTGAACACCGTACGGCGTGCATAGCTTCAGACGTTACAAGTTAATTAGAAAACTACACAGTTTGTGTGACTCATGTATACCTGGGAATAGCATTCAGAGGACGTTACACACGTGTATACCCACTTCAGAGCCTCTGTGTTTCTCGAAAGTTAATTTTTACGCTGCCGAATGTTACGAATAAATAGGTGCTCTAGTGATCATTTTAGGTATTAAAATCTTGGTGCAGAATCTTACAAATGGTACAGGCGTGTACAATACACCTTTATCTTTAATGATACAGCGTGAAATGATAGAGTCACCGGTAAATAACTCATAGAGGCGAGTTATAGGCGAGAAGACTGCACGCCAGTCAGTGCCTTGTACCTAGGGGCTAGGTGAGGTGTGATGTCCGTGCTGTCTCGTCCTTATAGCTTCCACACTTCTGAGCCTCGAACGAGCAAAACATGATCACTTAGGCGGCCACCTTAACGTCAGTTACATTTGTATATCTACGAAAATGTTCATTCTTGGTTACGAAATTAAACTGCCGTTTAAAATAAAAAAAAATTACTCCAATTTCAATATTTTTAAGAATAAATTTTAAATTTTTTTTACATTTTATCATTAAATAATAATTTATTGTTTGCAATGAGAAGCCTGTCAATGGTTTCAAAACTGATTTTTTCTATTCTAACTTCTTGTTGTTATTTGTTTTGATCCACTGAGTAATTTGTTTAATTTTGTTTAATTTTCCTTAACGTGTTTTATTCGTGCTTAATGTGTTTTCAACTTTCTGTGTTATTGTTTTAGTATCACTTAATAACTTTGTTTTTGTATTTATTTACATGTCCTATAACAAGGAGTTTTGCAGACAGGAAACAACCGAGAGTTCACTGGAACTAAGATATTAAAGGGCAAGAGTTTACTGGGTGTACCTAAACCTCGCATAAACCGCTTATTCTGGACTTTTATTTTCATTCAAATTATGACGTACATGTTCTTTTGCTAGGATATATTTCAAACCTTCTCATTCTACTTGGAATGATAATATTTAAATATGTTATTTTGGGTTTAATTCCTTTCCGGTTAACCCCGTCCAGTTATTCTTGTGGTGACAAATAACTTAATGCGACGATGGTATAGCCGACATAACAAACAGGTCATAGAGTAGACATACGGTGAGGACTGGCATATGAAAATGACTACGGGTACGTCATGCAACTAATGTAGACTTTCAACACCTAACATCACATCTACATACACCATCACAGTGAAAATGTTTGTAGCCAGTTGGAATTTAGAGCTTATTATTTTGCCGTTTACGTGCTCGCTCTGAGTCCTATAGTACTTTATTTGTGTATTTTCACTCGGAATCTAAGAACTTTACTACTCAGTTTCTCGCCAAGTAGTTTGTCTTGTATGGGCCACTATGGACTACGTTTATTTCAACTGTCTCTCCTTTCCTTCAACATTTCTCTCATAATTTATCAACGTTTCTCTCCTCTTTCCTCTCTCCAAGTTTTCAGTGACACTTTTGGAATCTAACAATTTATTTCTGAGTGGCAGTCGTTCCTCAATGTCTGGTGGAGTATTTCGGAGTAAATCTCTGTCCTTTTCAATTTCTTTGTACAGTGTGTTACTCATTTTTAAATTACCGATATAAGTGAACAGCTTTTTCATCAGTCTGCTCGGATTCATCCTTTGGATGTGGCCATAGAAAGCTATTCTCCTTTTCCTAATCATGTATGTAACTTTTTAAAATATAAGCATTAATTCACTATTATGGCATCTTCTGTATTGTGTTTGCTTATTAACAGGATCCAAAAATTTTCTTGGTATTTTTTACTGTAATTTCCAGTGATTTTATCATCGCCTTTTTTATTAAAAGTTTAACACCCTACTGCACAAAGTGTGCCTCTGGGAGAAATACCGTAGAGTAGTGCCTAAGTTTGGCACTGAAGGATATTGATTTCTTATTATACATGTATGCGTATATATATATGTGTGTTCATATGTATGTGTGTGTTTACACACATTATATATATTATAAATATATTAGTACGCTAATTTCATCTTATTAACTTTTAAACTCTAACTTTAAGAGTAGGTTATGATTATTTTTAACCATAGAATCCCTTGGCACAGCCAGTATACGCAAACTACATGACATCCTGTAGGCCTGTGTATGATGACCCTGTCACGTATAATTCAAAATTAACCTAATTTTTTTATTATTATCTCATTATTCGGCAATACATGTTTACTTCAAGACTGTCATACCACGCACAAAACAGTTGATATTGAGTTTGCAATCAATAAATCCTAGTAGAACGAAATCGCACAAGTCTCTTTTTTGCCGTAAAATAAATAGGGAAGTTATGCAAGGACGCAGACACAAGTCCATATCATATGCCCTTAAGAGTATGTTCGCTTGTTTCTACTGATTTCGCGATAATTTTTTCTAAGCATCAAAGAGAGCAGATGTCAAAATAGGTTTGACAGTTTTGATTTAATTAGTTTTCACCATTTCGGCAATTTTTTCAAGACAGTGAATAACACTATGGTTTTAGCTAATTATGTAACTAACGGAATTTTTGTTGGCTGACTTTAGTCAAAACCATATAACTGCAACAATCATTTCAAACAAAACTGCCAATTGATTTAGAGATACGTGCTATCGTTTAAGATAAAAAAAAATATCGCAAAACAGTATACACAGGACAGCATGGCCTGAAAGGATATATTCTGTCTCCCATAAGGAATTCATATTTTCACAGTTCACGTCTGAGAATTGTGTCTGTAAACCGTGCTTTTCCAGGTAGCCGGGTAGGTTTATTGCTCTAAACAATGGAACTGCTTGGCACATTTCTCAGAAGAAAATGTCAACATATGGAAAAGTTAGATGAGACAGACTATACGCACATAGCACAGAGAAAGTTTTGTAGGGAACTCAGAAATCTGCATCACCGTATCTGGCTCCGCCGAAAAAGTTCTCCTAAGTAACGTCAGAATAAACTGTCGTATCTATGTAAAGTACAATAAATTATTAAGTATACTAAACGCTAAGATCACCTAACTATGCCTCTTTTAGGATAAAGTTTTCTCCATGTCGTCTAAAAAAACTACAAAATAAATTTTGCTAAAAAAAATTCCTCTCACGAAAAAAATTTCATGGAAACATGTCTTGACGCATTTTATATTTCAAGTTTTAAAATAGTTTCCAGTTAACGCTTTTTTCCCTTGATATATCGAGAACCAAGCAATAATTGCTTCTTAATACCTCACTCACATAGACGTGTTTAGTTCCTGCGTATAATATGGTTAAGTATGTTTCGAAAAATAAATCAATAGAAGTAGAAACACATGACGTAATATGATTTGAAACCATTAATGTAGTCCAGTTGTACGGCAATTTATTTTTCAAGCCTTCTTCGGGTAAATTGTATGTTACGTTCAGTAAAAGAGTGTGACTAGGTACAGCTCAGCATCAGAAATATAAAGCTTCCGATTAGGTACAGCATTTAAAAATAATTGCCTATATATTTTTTTGTTATTGTTTCGTAATTCTCGTTTATAATTAGCAAACGGTAAATATACAAACAGTTTGGACGATGTCTCAACACAATCACGAATAAAACCTGTGTTCAAATCCGGTATTTTATTGCGTGTTTCTAATCCAAACACGACTGTAAAACCCATATTTTTAATTTTAAAAACTGTCAAAATGTGATGTTATGAAGTATTGTTTCAGTTCATGTTTTTAAACTCCTAAAGTGACATGTTCCGAAACTACACTCTGCAATCTTATTTACTGACAGCATCGAGCTTTGTGTTCTGTACCTACATTTAGCTTTATTCTACTTAGCTTCATAAAACTGATATTTTTTTTTTTCGGAAAGGCCAGATGATATATTTAAAAACAAAGAAAGGCACTACCGAAGTCACATTTTCATCTACGCCCTTAAAGCTTACAATGTAAGTTTTCACGCATAGTGTTATTTATTGGGGAAGAAAATATTATAAAATTCGTTTTAACTATGATTGCCTCCATAGTGGAGCAGTAAATTATTTAAAAAACAACGATTAACAAATTTTTACAATAAACAAATTTCTACATTTTAAAAACTATACTCGAAATTTACTGTAAAAAGTACATTTTTATCAATACAGTTTTATGCGTAGTACCAAAAAAATTTAATTTTGTAAATCAAAATATAGCAGTGAGTTTACTTTTGCAAACATCTTTGCGCAAGCAAATGAGAAAATCGAATTAACATTATGTTCACCTAAAATATTTAAGGACTACCTCTGTTGCTAAACAAGCTATTGAATGCCTTAATGGGAGGTACAATGATACGTTAACTATTAAAGGGCGATAAATATCTATATTTCTTACAAACAATTGTTAAATAATAAACACAAAACTAAGAGATGGTAAATTTAACGTGATTTAATAGACTTATTATAATAACTTACTTGCACGTGTGCTTGAAGTTCGTATTCATTTCTTCGACAGTTAAAATTCATTGTATCGCTTGACAAAATATTGGAGGAAACGGAGGAGTTCATTTAGTCAAAACATCTTCGCAGGCACTTCGTTTTACAGACGCGGCAAGTTGGCTGTCCACCAACGTCAAGGACAGATATTACGTTAGTATGTACAGTCACATTAGACATCAGCATCATATAATGATACTTCACCTAGGGCATAAAACTACCGTGTCGTGCGGCTACGCCATGCCGTAGTCCCCTGCAAAGTTGCGTTTCTCATGTGTGCGCATGCGCAGTAGCACTGTCCTCACCCTTCCAGCTCCCCGCCCTTCGAGAGCACCGCAGAAAATCGACTTTCTTGTTCGGTGACCATGCGAACCAGTCGGGCCGGGTAGAAAACAACGCGCTGTCGCCAAATGTCGTGCGTCGTTAATGTCAACAAATACTATTTGTTGTCATATTTAATTAATACTTTTTATACTGTATAAAATACATTTTATTTCAAACGTCTAAAAGTTTAAAAATCCATAAATAACATTTAAATTAAAAATAAATTAACGTAGGCCCTACACATAAAACTATCCCGTAAATATTAAAAATGATAGTTTTAAATTACTATTTGACCCTTGAATCTGTCGAGGAGCGCAAAGTAAACAAAATATCTAGTTAGAAATTGAAACAATATAATCAACTAGACCAAGTACTCAAAATGACGTACCATTAAAAAAATTATTTTAAATGTACCCTAAATTAATATTTGGGCGTACCTTTGGGAATTGTCACATATGTACACGTAATATACTTAATTTTTGTTGCAGTAACTTTTTCTGTCACAAGTTAACGGCCAATTTTATATTGTTATATTGTCCATTTTGGCAATATATTAACGAGAGTTTTACGGTTATTTTAATACACTGGCGCGACGACAATATCTCTCCAGGTAAATCAATTAGCCTGAAAATTCGAAATGTCACAAAACGACAGGCAACTGCGCATAGCATGTACAGATAAATACTGCGGGCCTTCAGTTGCAGTCTAAGGAACTAGGAAGTCACAACCAATGTTATCACATGAGTAGATGAAGCTGGACAAATTATCACTCAAGGCAAAGTATAAATATGTTACTTTACTAATTTCCATCGTACACTAACATTATTTCAACTTGCGTGCTTTCCTCGTGTAATTACCGGTTCTGTTAATTTTGTTAAGTTGTCCGCCCTCCTAGGCCGCCGAGCGGCGTGCAGAGTTTCGGCCGTTACAAGATTATTCGAAAGATGCTCAAAACGCATGAATTATATTCTCTTAAGGCTCGGTTTCAGTCGCCATATTGAATTTTATTATTTTTCGCTTTTTTTTTATTCTAAGAAGAAAAATGTTAAATATGCGATTATACCTCAAATTCTATTCATATTTCGCTACAGTTCAGACCTTGCGATTTAGCTGTTAACTTATAACTACGTCGCAATGTGTGTGGCAAATATTTTAATATTAATAATTTGCCCGACAAATTGCGACCTAACTATACATTACTAGCTCTATTGTCATGTTTGTAGTGTAGCTCAAGGGAAATATAATTTGCGGTATAGTAGCCGACTTAACATTTTCTTCTCAGAATTCCAAAAAAAGCGAAAAATAATAACATTCAATATGGCGACTGAAACCGAGCCTTAATAATAGCGTCCAAAGTACGTTACAAGTGTCTATACCTGTTCTAGTACATTTTTGACAGACGAAAATAGCGAAAATGGGTGTTTTTGCCGAACTTTTGTGTATGAAAATGTTGGTGCAATATATTTTAAAAGGTATAGGCATGTAAAATACAACTTTCAAGTAAATATTATGTCGTAAAATGATATAGTTGCCACTAAATGTCTCCTAGAGGAGAATACTTGCACCTAGAGGCTAGGACGAGTGGTGATGCTCGTGCTGTGTCGTCCTTATTGCTTCCACACTTCTAGGTCTATCTGTCTGCGTGAAAACATTGTCGTGCCTCTATCTGTCGAAGAACGTGGAGCCCCCACAGAATACATAATTCTAGCGGCTATACAAATGCAGAAATTGTTTTGAAAATCTGCAGCAAAGTTCGTCGTAGATCCCTTCGGTGGCTTTGTATTAATCTGCGTGCGATTAATTTCAGGTATGGCGGTATGGCTAGGAAGCTGGGCCGTGCCAACAGGCTGTTGAGGCGGCAATCGGCCCTCCTTAAGTAAACCTTAGGGTATAATTAATGTCTCGCAAAAAAATTCCTTCTTTTCCCTTTTTCGCTAACATTTTAATTTCAGAATGACACTGGTATTCATTTGTAGGAGGAAATTTAGACGAGCCCACCCAAGAGTTCCAAACTTCATTACAGAAACGTACGTAGTGTCAGTAGCCATCTTCCTTCACAATGAATACTGGCACGTCCCTGCTCGGAAACAGCATTTTTTAACGGGCGAAATGTCTTGAAAGTACCCAAAACCCTCTTCTGAAATGTGTTTTCCTCTTCGTAGATGAATTCATTAGGAATACAAAAAAAAATAGCAAAAAATCACGAAACCCTAACCTACTGCAACAATTCTGAACATTTTGTTTGGCAGAGAACGTAAGCCGACACGCTTACCCGACACATTCGTGAGTTAAGTACAATGCACCGTGACAGACTCAAACTGCACAACAGGGTACATAGTAAGAATAATTGGTAAACGCAGATACAAGTCATAAAGGATAAATAAACTCAAACATACGCGCCGGGTGACTGTAAAAGACTATAGACAAACAATTCCAGACATTGGGGCGTGATAACGAGCTTATCGCAAAGTTAACGAGCAATGTGTCTTTAGTACTTATCACAAGTGCACAACTGAGTGCAGTGCTGTCATAAACAATTGATTAGAGTTGATCGCTAAGGTAAACGCCTGAGCGGGCGTATTTTGCATGGAAGTGCTGTGATCTAAGGGCGACACAACACACGTATCACGCCTCACCGTAGCCTCTAGGCGCCAGGCATTGAACTGGTGTGCAGTCTTCTCATAGACAACTCGTCCTGTCAGTTTATGACGTAACATTAAATATGCCTATAAAGTTGTATAATATACGATCATACAGATTTTTTTTTTTTAAATTCTAAACCAAAATTTTCATGCACAGGATCACAAACACTTTTTTTAAGCCGTGATCAGTGAAGATTCTGAAAATGGTATACAAGCGTGAAACATCCTTTGAATGATATTCCTAAGCCGACACTTCTCAAACACGTTGAAGAATTACGAATTAAATTATATCCGCCGAAATTCTGCGCGTAGATAGGTGGAATGGGCAGGCGGCCAACTTAACGTAGTACATCGTCACTGTTAGTGTCCATGCCCCTGGACGAGACATCTTTCACACACCTACACTTAGGCAACATCAGTGACGTTTACTGGGCCGCAGTTGGCGCAGTGCTAGAACCTCCCACCAAGGAGATCCGGGTTCGGTTCCCGGCGAGGTTGGTCCCCGGATGTTCCCAAGTGGGAATCGTGCCATACTAAGTCGCTGGTCGGCGGATTTGCTAGGGTATTTCTCGTTTGCCCCGCCCCTATCATTGTATGGCCCGTATAGTCTGCAATTCGGGATGTGATGCCCTCCTCGTATTATATTTAGTTAACGAAGCTTACACTCTAGCTAAGAACGTAAGACTTGCTAACGGTTACACTAGTGACTACAATACAGCCTTATATGAGCCCCTCTTGTCCAGAACACGCTAGAAGCATCGATAAACGAGTCGGGATTTCAAGATCACAGTCCAGTGACCGTTTCCAGTCCCCCGCAATAAAGTAAATTAGTTTCACACAGATACAAAAACTGGGGTTCCGAAAAAAATTATTTCACTCATTACCGGAGTACACAAACGGCTCAAAACACATACACATTATTTCCCTACACAATTTAAAACTACTAAACATTATTTTCTCCGAAACCTAGAACATACCCCGTACACTTCAACAAAACTACACGAATTGTATGCTTGGTATCCAAGAAAAACGTGGCAACTGACGTCTGTTTCAAAATTGGAAATATCAAAGGCATCAAAAATATTTTCGTGAAACGGATTATATGGCAAATTCTGTATTGTAGTAGTAAGTTGCAGGAGTTCAAATGCGGTGGGCCAAAGATCCCGGGTTCGATTCTCGACCAGGGAGGTGAAATTTTAAACTACCTTCCCGGGTTCAGGAGTGGGTGTTGTGTCTCTCACATGACATCCATCCCTGCGAAAGGCATTGGAGAGCCACTGCAGGCTCGCTCTCGCGTAACAGACCCCGAGTTTTTCCTTTCACACCTCCAGCTTTCAGATAATTGGGAACGTAATAAAGAACATACAAAACGTTTTTCTTAGAAGACATGGAAAAAAATCTAACAACTGACATAATGTCATCAGAGTTAGGTAATTTAAACGTTTAATATTCTTAATGATGAGATGGTTTTGACAGCAATCGGCTGATAAGTTTTACAGTTATTCCGGAGAACGCGTAAGGCACAACAAGTACTCACTGTTACGAAACTTTCAGTATCGTAGGACCACACCTCATCCTCCGTGACAAAGAGATGCCTACAGGCACCCAGTTGCAAACGTGTAGATAGGGGTGTGATAGCCTGACCGTCACGTACCTTCCCATACGATATTTATTTATTAATTTATTCATCGGAACTATTTAATTTCAGTTAATTCGTATTGCTAAACACTTTTCATAGAATGGAACACTGACAACAATTACACGGTAGCGATATTTCTTGAGCTCAAGAAAGCTGTTGTTGACCAGGCTATGCACGCAGGACTTATGCACAAAATGCACCAGTTAGTACTCTCTTATGCTGTCATACATTACAGTCTTATACAGCACATTTGAGGCAATCCCTAGGTCTAAGTCATAGTCTAAATTCCTTTCAGGATAATAACCACATACAACATAGTAATAAACTATGTTCTTAACACGTCCTTGCCTTCTGTGAAAACATGTCTGTGACCCGCTGTTGCTCCTTGGGTGCGGCTGCATTAAATCTAATGCAGTTGATGCGAAGGGCCGTGTTGGCAGACGTGGTTATTGTTGCTGCCCGTAAGCCCGAAGTGACTTAAAATTATTACTCGCATGACACTTCTTAACATACTATCTTACCTGTCGTGGTAAGGGGCCTTCCTAGATAGGCTGCGTTTGTGTCTATGATGAAGAAAATCGATGGAGTGATAAGGATGTCTCCGACCGGAGTATGTAGTAATGCATTATCGCCTCTCCGCGCAAGCCACTCAGCTGGCGTGCAGTGCTTTACTATTGTCCTTTTCCTATGGGACTTTAAGCGGTGACCACATTATTATATTCGTGACCAGCATTGTTCAAAGTCAAACGCTCGTTTCTACTGTTGTGTTTTCCGAATCCGGTTGTTATATTTACAGATAAAGCAGTCAGAAAATGCCATTTTTGGCCATTTTGAGGGGCCCGAAATTATTTTTCTAATAAACGTGTTGAATTTTTAAAACTAGGGTGACATAGTTTGAAGTGTGTTTTTTTTGCAGCAGATAGAATGTACGTTAAATAGTTTCGTCAAAAAAGAACAGTCGTAACTCGCTGCAAAGCATTTAAAGATAAGGTAGGGAGGCCTCTTAATTCAAGCCAGTAATACAGTTGTGTGATGCTGCGTCTGTGCCAGGATACCCAGCAAGGTTGCTGTCGTGTGAATACTTCAGCACGAGAGACCGCACTTCACTGGAAACGTATACTTGCCATGGGCTGTTATCACTTAGAAGACGTGACTCTACGCGATCGTAAATGATAACGTCATTACATTTCACGTATGCCGTTGTACGGCGTCAACTGCTGTTGTTTGTGCCTGTAGAATCTGCCAGTGAAATACATCTGCAGTGATGACAGGTGGGTGTCCTGCCACGGTAATGCGATTGAGATTGTATTAAACTCCTATTACTGGCTAAATCAACAACTGTATTCCGTTGTATTTAACGGGGTACACGGGCATATCCAGGGGGTAGGGGTCATAGCCCCCCTGCCCCTCGTGACTACTTTTTTAAAGGAAATAATTAAAATATTTTGACCAGAGGAATATTCAATGTTTTCTTACGAAAACTGCTATAGTAGCACCTTGAAATCCAAGTTGTCCCGGGCGAGAACTCCCGTGTCCCCTTTAATGGGGTGGTTTGTGTTCATTATATTATTCTCAGTTTAAATCCTCCCGCCTTTTTTTTACATAATTCCTGCCTACGCCACTGCCGGAGCACACGTAAAATAGAATTCGCGTGTATAGCACGTGACACTAACCCAGTAATATACACAGTGAGGGCTCTGATTTGTAAGTTCAATATGAGGTTTTCCCGACGGTTTCCGCTTTTCCCAAGCAGGTAGCTAATTGGATTGTATGTCTATGTGAAGTTGCAGTGTCGTTAGGAGCCTCTGTTTTACGTGAATAAACTATTGCTGGTATGCGCAGAAGGCTATCACAGTTCTGGCTGACGTCCTAAATACACTTTTTGCTTCTGGACTAGAAGTGACGTGATGGGCGTTCGTTATCACGAACACTAGTTTGGCTGCTGCATAACAAATACTAAAGAAAAAATATTACATGTAGATAGCTAATTTACGCTACACATTAACCTCTAGTTCGGCAGCCTGACATGTTTAGTTTTATTTCAAACTTTTTCGTTTAAATGTAATATATTTTAAACACCCACTGGCATTTTGTGGAAATTAACGAACAATTACACGTTTGCTTAAAATAGTAATAATCTGCTTTTGTCAACCATCAAAGACTTATTTTTTTCTTTTAATAAACGCAATTGATTGCTATCTAACCAGGATCAACAAAATTTGGGCAAAAATTAAATTCTGACTCCAATAAAATCGATATAATTTCTATTCGTAATTCGCGTCGCGTCCGTCATTTTTGGCGCGTCGCAGAAGCCTTGGTGCTAATGGGAGGACATATTGTTAGTGTCGTATCGCTTCTGCTGTGCCTGTGCGATTCCGGCATGAGATGTGGAAACACTGTTCGGATAGGTTGCTCCTTGTACACCTATTCCATCTTCCCTTTCCCACCGATGGTCCTATTGTTTTTTTAGGACAGTCAATGAGCCAATGTCGTTACCTTCCTGCGTCTTGTATTTCATTTGTTTACGGCTTCATAAATTAAGTGTTCTCTATTGTATGACAAGTACTGAACATGCCAAATACGCGTGTCGTCCCCGGGTGCAAAAGTAATTACAAAACTAGTACAAAATCCGATGGATATGTGCAGTGCTTCTGATTACCTAGTGATCTAGATCAGTGTGCTGAATGGATACGCACCATCCCACGGAAAGACTGGACGCCCGATAACTAGAGATGATGGTTTATCGCGGGAAAACTTGACTGTTTGTTGGGTTTCAACCCACGTTCTGCTTACCAGAAGATTACTGGCTTTCGCTTGTACGTAGAGCTGTTGCCCTATTTGACTGAGCCAATAAGAATCCCGCTATTGTAATTTTTTATGCATATTATTGGTCTGCAGACAGTTACGTCGTGTCAGTGTTTTCAAGGCTACGTTGGCACAAAAAATTTTCGCGATATACCATCATCTCTACCGATAACAACTCTGTGGCATTTATCAAACATTTTCATGAAGGTGACATAGAATTCGTTGAAAAATATAAAGATAAAAGAGGAAAGTGGTGCGAATTTCAAAGGAATAAACCAGTTTTAAAGACTGGCGCAGTTCCGCGTATATTTCCAAACTTGCAGCAGTATTTAAGTTCAAAGTGTCCTTTAAAACGTAAATCTCCTGAAGAACGGAGGAAAGAACTGGAAGAGAAGCAAAATAAATTGGAAAATGATAACAAAAATCGTCTAGATGAACTGGACAAAATTGTGACTTTAATTCTTTTCAGGAACGACTTGACTCCCATGTAAATCATTCAAACTGGAGCGTTTTCAAAAACCAATCCTGTTGTTTGCTGTTCAAAATTGATTATCACAATGTACCTAAAATAAGTTGTAGCATAAGGGTGAACAGTAATCTCAAGACAGAAGTTCATGTCAATGGTGGGGTTGTTCCACAAACTTGTATTGTTGGTAAAAATGGGAAATTAATTTTCCAAACTTCATTCATAGACAAATGGTCTTAGCTAGCGAGTATTTTTTAGTTTTGCGATAGCATAGATTACATAAGGGACGAACAAAACTTTGTAATACAACAAATTTGTGCGGGTTTTGAAAATCTAATAAATGTTGTTGAAAATGATGAAGATGAAATGGTTAAAGGAACACATGTTTTAAAAACATTACGCCATATAAAAGATCAGTTTTCAATTATTTTTATGACAAAACCAAAATACAGTGTAGAATCTATTTTAAATGCCTTCATTATTTACATGCAGTCAGTTAAGTGCTACCAAGCAATTAGGCAAAATCATATTTTATTGTTGCCGCATCCCAGGGTTTTACAGAAACTTTCATCATCTTTTAAAATTTCACCTAAGTTAGAAACTGAAAGTTCTAATTTTTTTAGGTATGTATTAAAAACCCTAACAGAACAGGAAAAAATAGTGAGCCTCCAGATCGACGAGATTCATGTTAAGCAAAGTATAGAATATAAGAATGGTGATTTGCTTGGTGTTGCAAGTAACAAACCAAACGAAGCTGCTAAAACAGTTGTCACTTTCCTTGTCAGTTCTTGTTTCGGAAGTTTCAAAGAAGTGATAAGGCTTGTTCCGGTCAAACAATTAAATGGGTTAGATTTAGCAGAAATAACAAGAAATGTTAACAAACAAGTCATGAGTTGTGGCTTGAAACTACTGTGTATTGTCAGTGATAATAATATGATAAATCGTGTTATGTTCAATGAGTTGACAAAAAATTCTACCTCAAAATATTTTTTCAGTATTGACGGAAATCCGTTTAAAATATGTTTCTTACGATACTGTGCACGGGTTTAAGAACATTAGAAATATTTGGTTAAATCTGGTAGACGATGACAAAACGTTTGTCATTCCATTTTGGAAGAATCTGAAAAATTGTGTAAATGTACTCATAGATAATGGTAGCGTAGATTTTAATGAGGTCACTCAGGCTAAATTCACAGACATTAGAAATGTGTACAAGAAAGAATCCGACATGCTTGTGAAGTCAGCTCCTAAACTTAGCTACAAAACATTGTAACCAAATAATTTGGAGAGGCAGAAAGTTAATCTTGTTGTAAATCTTTTCAATGAGACTACTGTTTCTTCTTTAGAGAAATATGGTCATGGTGGGACTGCTTTTTTTGTTCAAATCATTTTGATGTGGTGGTCTATTGTAAACATCAAACGTCCCCTAACACACGTACTGAAAAGGAACTTCCTATTGAAACCGTTTTCAGATATATCAGATTCCCGGTTATTTTATTTTTTTTTTTGGAAAAACTTTCTTTTGTGGCTTGAACAATGGAAAAAACTGAACTGGCAAAATCCTCGAAAATGGTGTTTAACAGCCGATACGTATAATGCAGTGTATCATTGTACATATGTTCTTAAAGAAATTATAAAATATTCTCTAGAGTGTCTAAATGTTTCATACGTTCTTACAGCAAAGTTCCAAACAGATAATTTAGAATCAATGTTTGGTCATTATCGACAACTAGCTGGTGGGAACTACAATATTTCAGTTACTCAAGTAATGGAAGCTGAGAAAAAAATAAGTGTACTTTGATTAAAGTCAGCAAGGTATGGAGAGGTTCATTTCTCTCATGAAGTTATTGAGTCAGAAAACGAGTATGTAGTAACTGACAAGTTTACAATATGTGATCAATTTTACGATGTACTTAGTTTAAACTATTTAGAAAATGTAAAATTTAATGAGTTTGGATTTCTGTATGTATGTGGTTACATGTCTTTTAAGTTATCTGTTAAAGAACAGTATGATGATTGTTCACATTTCCTTGTGAATTCTGAATGTGTAGATAGGTATTTTCAAAATATAAACAGAGGTGGTCTAAGCGTACCTTCTGACTTTGTTTTAGGTGTAGGAAAACATGTAACTGGCATAGTTCAGACACTAGTTTCTGAATCATTTGAGTCATTATTCTTATCAAATGGTCATCAAAAACCCACAGTTCATAGCTTAAGCAAATTAGCTATTCAGTTAGACTGTAGCTTAAATCAAGAACTCGAATATGTTTGCCAGTGTGGGCAAGGGAGAGAGAAAATTGTAGACAAAGTTATATCTGTAATGACTAATATTCTTTTAAATAATTACAGTAAAAAAAGAACATATTCATTTGCTGCATTTAGGAACAATCAAAAGAAAATAACTATTCTGAAATAGTGTGTTGTATATGTTAGTTTTACATAAATCTCTGTTTTCAAGTAAAATTGTAAGAATGACATTGTTGAGCTGATAGTTCCGTTTTTAGTACGATGTAAAATGGAAACCCGTTAGTTGCTCATTCATTAATAATTTTATGAAAATAAGTAAAAAGGGATTCTTTCTTGTTGTAATAATATTTATTCTTTTATAATGTTCTTTAAATTTATTGCAGAAAATACGCTTACATTGTTAACATGTAAATTTTTTGTTAAAAAAACTAAATATAAATTTATTTTTTTATTTAAGTTACTGTATGTGTAATTGGACAGAAAATATAAAAACACATGTTTTTACCAGCAGACTCGTTTAAATAGCGAGAGCGTTTTTTTTTTCCTTTTTTTTTTAAATTAGTTATTATTTCAAGTATCAGACTTCTACTCCTACACTTGCTCCATAAAAGAACAACAATTTATTGCACCAACTACACGGTGTACTAGGTGCTACTAACAGCTGACGGACTGTGTAACGCGTAGCCTCCCTTGAGAAAGCGCGCAACTGCGCGTCTCGTCCCTCCGGGAACCTGACCCTCGTGGAAGGGGGGATTGCAGGGTTGCCATACTGAAGGCCACGGCCTTCCACTAGAGACGGCTATGGCACGGAACATGGTGGCTTAGCACGTCGACCGAGGCGATCTGAGGGTAGAAGTAGGTTTACCTTGCACTGCTGGCATTAAGAAAGATACTGAGTTGTGCATGCAACCCAGGACATGTTAGACGTATATTCGGTGATTTTCCCCCTTCTATTAAAAAAATTTGGAAATGTATTTCTTTCACGCTTTTTGTCCCTCCCAACCCTCCAAATGACAGCCTTAAAAGGTATTAAGCTCTTAAAAGCTATCGTTCCTGTCATTCATCTACACTTACGCAAAATGGTAAAGCATTCTTTCTCTATTTTCTGAGGCTATAGACCGTGAGACAGAGGATGTCGGCAAGCATTCAGTAAGGTTTTAGTCAGCCACTAGTTCTTGCAGCGGGCAGCTACATAACGGTCTACACATTAAAACTCTTGTGTTCACATAATATTTATATAAAATATAAACATGGTATATTATGGCTAGGTTAGTTCACGTAAATACACATAGTAACACACATATTATTTGAGAATGCACATTGTTTACAGTGAAGTTATTGTTTTACTTTCTATTACTAGCTTACCACTCATGATGTTGCTAATTTTGAGTACAGTATTAAGGCTAAGAATATTTTATGTGGTTCAATATATATATAATTATGTTTTAATTCTGAGTGTAGGTCTATTTGTTTTAAAACTGAGTTTTCTTAAAGTGACATGAATTTTTGCGATTCCACATTTAAATAAAACCGATTGTTTTCAAGGCTGAGTGTATTTTTCTTAGAGCTGAGGATGTTTCAGTAATAAGTATAGGTTTATAGTTCATTTCTAACCAGTCTTATACAACATACGCTTCGTAAAAAAAAAAAAAATAATAGCCGTTTTCATTCTCGCTGCGCGGCCGCGGTGAGAACAATGCTTGACATTGTATGTTTAACGGCTGTTCACAGCCTCAATTTTTAAATATTTAAATCAAAATTTCAGTAGGCACAAACATAGGAGCGTTCCGGGACTGTTGAATTTACGACTGCACCCTTGGTGACAGATCTTCACTAAACACGAGCGTCACCAATGAGTTGATTTCTAACAATATTGAGCCATTCTTCCTCTGTTTCCGTGCACACACACACAGATGTATGCAAGTGTTGAATGTATTCCTGTACGAAGGCCCGCGGTTCCTCTGTGCCATGTACTAAAAACTGTGGGAGTGTCTAGAATTTTGAGGTTATGACAAGTTGTGGTTTTTGCCGTTGGGGGTCTCCAAATTCGAACTCTCTGGCTTATGATTCGTGGTAATAAAACTTGTGGTGTCAATTGTAATACAAATTGTGTCGGTGTAGGTAGTGGTTCTGACATTACTGTCAGAGGATTACTCGTGACTGCTGTAGTCTGCCTTGGCTGTCCGGAGTAGTGGGCAGCAGAGTCTACAGCAGCTCCCCAATCATGGTCTGTCTTACACGGAGGACAGAGTGTTCGACAGTTTCTGCACTCCTTTAACGGCGTTTGTGTTGGGTAACAGGGTCGGGAATCACGTGTATTTGTAAACATGGACTCAATGTGGCTGGTTAAGATCTTTATGGGTTTTATGTTCACACTTTGGCTGTGTAGTAATTGGGGCATACTTCATACATGTGAATTTTCCCTCAACTGTATGTTGTTTAGAAACCCACACTCAAAACATATTCTTTGTCAGCATTGGGTGCAGGCTACCAAGTCGCGCCCTGTGTCTTCGCATAGTGTACAGCGACATCGGAACGATGGAAAAGCAGTGAACTGTGTGAAAGCATTAGGATTTGCTGTGTACACGAGAGTGGTACAACCACAAATGTTGGCTGGTAAATCGTATTTTTCAAAGGGGTCCGCACTCAGTTTTTGACAGGCTGGGCAAAGCCCTGATTAGTCGTTATCGTCCTTCGTCGCAAGTAGCGGAAGCTCGGTTGCACGGCACGATCGGGGCGCGGATTGATTTGCAGAGGTCACGGCATCTTCTGTATACTCTATAGCCTACTGCCATTTCCGGTATTCCACCTAAAACATTTTGTTCGTATG
Source organism: Medauroidea extradentata (assembly GCA_003012365.1). Classification (NCBI taxonomy): domain Eukaryota; kingdom Metazoa; phylum Arthropoda; class Insecta; order Phasmatodea; family Phasmatidae; genus Medauroidea; species Medauroidea extradentata. The sequence continues at coordinate 40,030 of PNEQ01017012.1, read as the reverse complement.
GTTTGAACATAGTCTTTCCAAACCAATTGAAGTTTTGATCTACGAATAATATTTTAGTGCATAAAGAGATTTTGGTCAGCACACAATAATTTGTGTCCACAGATCTCTGTCAGCATGCAGCAAGCTTTGCAAGGAAATGACGCCATAGCCAAATGAGCACTGATGTGACCAGATGATACTATATCATCCAGCACAAACGTTCACTTTGAACTACTGGAGAAACCACTGCGAGATGCTCAGAGACTTTGGTGATGTGCCACTGACTACATATCAAGTGAGGTCTTCACAACACATCATCACCAGGCTCCACAAAGTATGCGATGATGTGCTCACCTGCAATGCTTCCTGCCTATGCTCTATTTGACGTGGCAAAGAAGCCAGTGTAGTCGGGAGAGCGACCGCGCTCTCCTCCCTCGCTGCCGAATACCGATGATGTCAGACTCCTCGAATGTGCCGAAGCTGTCAAGACTCCTCGGATGCGCCGATAGCTGTCAAACTCCTCGGATGTGCCGATAGCTGTCAAACTCCTCGGATGTGCCGATAGCTGTCAAACTCCTCGGATGTGCCGATAGCTGTCAAACTCCTCGGATGTGCCGATAGCTGTCAAACTCCTCGGATGTGCCGATAGCTGTCAGACTCCTCGGATGTGCCAATAGCTGTCATGCTCCTCGGATGTACCGATGGCTGTGCACGTCACACGCAGGTCCCCTGTGTGGCCGGAGAGGCGGCGATGAATAAGACTTGCGGCTTAATGATGACGTCGGGACCTAGACCCTGTCGCCCTTAGTTGTTGAAGATTTAGTTGGATGGATTTCGTTTTGTATCATGGAATTAGAATACGAATTAAAATTCCCTTGGAAACATGTTACTCGATGTCGGCCAATGATGGGAAAGAATGGATTTAATTTGGGACAACCACAGGATGTTATCCATCTAGTTGTGGCGATGCCACTTTCACGTTTGTTAAAGCTGAACTTCTATCACTTCACCAGCTTAAGCCCATAGTTGTGGCGCCACTTGATGCTGATGTTCCAGACTCAGATCGGGGGATTACTGAGGCATGAGGTAAATTATGAGGTGAGGTGTGGATGGGTGTTGGGAAGAATGTACTTCAAGTTGTCCCTAGTGCCACAGCTAGCCAATTAAGTTATTGAATGATAGTGGTACTCGGGCTAGCACGTGTCTCTTCTCTCTCCCAAGGATAGTCTGAAAAGGTGATGATAAATGAGAATATTTCGAATTTGGAATCTTGTTGCCCAACAATAAAACATTAATAAAATTAAAAAATTTAACTACATACACTGGTATAAAGAATGGCCTATCCCTGTATCCAAATTCCAACACTGTTAACTGAAATTATCCTACATATGCTAGTAGATGACTTCATTGTCTCGAACAATGTAGGAGGTGGGATGAAAGTGGGTGGAACGTGGTGAATTGGTGTTAGGATTTCCTTCAAAATTATATAGCATTGAGGACGCTATGGAGTGTGTATCCTGGCCGGATACCAATTTTTCACACAAAGAATTTTACTTTTTATAAAACATGTTCCTCCACATCTAGTATTTATACAAGTGTAGTTTTCTTTCTGGATGTAAAATTAAAAATAAGTTATTACTTTGTCTTCTCACAACCTAAATTCATGAAAACATATTGTAACAAGGCAATTCAATATCTAACTGCTATTCTATACAGAGTGTTAAGTTCCCTAGTTATTACCAGTATTAAATACCAATGTTTTTAACAAGTGTTTGTGTTACATTACTTACAATATGGTGGACAGCAATTAATGCTGTTGGGGTTTGTTGCACTGTTATATTAATATTTTCTTGAATAACAAATTAGGTTATTAAATGGTCACCAAACATGTTAAACATGTGAAACAGGGCATTTCTAGCTATGGCTATCAATTCACACGAAAAATAAAAACTAAAATATTCATTAACCATTAAAAAAAAAGGTATGTACAGTATTAACATTGGTACTTAAGTTTTATCAAGTATTGTATTTCTTTAACTGTATAAGCGTAGCAGAAAAATAATTTTTGAAAAACTATCCTCCTGTTAATGAATTTGGCATACAGCAACAGGACATTCATTTCTTGGTCACACAAATGTTTTTTTTTTTCTTATTTACATATATTGAATTCCTGCTAGATTATTCAGTTAGACATACTTAGCATTTGTGACTGGAGAAGTAAGGTAAAATGGCCTTGCCACCATTTGTCTGTTTAGAAGGAATTGAGGCAAGGTGAAAATGGCTTAATGATTCACTCTCAGTTTCATCAGGTTCTTCTTACTCTGCGAGAAGAATAAATAGTCAACAAACTTTCTGCTGGCAGCTTGTTATTTTGGTATGTGGCACTGAGTTACAAAAATTTGAGTTGTAGCTAATGCAATGAAGGGCAAGCCAAAAAAATAATTTTCTCTATGAAAACTTATACTTTCCATAACATTGAATGATTCACACACATGCTGAATCACTATTTACCTCAGAATTTTTAGACCAAATTAAGGTCTTGCGCTACCACAAAATTTCACTTTTAAATTCGACTTCTGGATTGTATGTGTAAAAATTATTACACGTTTCTGTAGAACATGGGTTCACAATACTGATGCCACCCATTGCCTCATTTTAAATCACTACACATACATTTTTATTTTAGCTAACACAAATATGAATACTGGGTAAAACTGACAATAATGTTTAGCAAGACTGGCCACACTGAAGAAAGGACAGCTACTTACGAACAAAATTTAACCACTACTCCATCAATACACCTAGTTGAACCTCTTTTTATTTAAATTGATTTGGGTCATCTGAAAGCTTAGATTACGAATTTCTTTTGCTAAAAGCCTAATCAATCACAAAATAAAGTAACAAATAAGGTAAACTATTTTATAAAACACTATCACAAATTTTAAGTGGTTGGACAATCCGATTATCAATTTTTCAACTAGCAATTAAATTCTCTCTAGACTAGAGTAATCTTAATATTAACTGTGATTGAAAAATTGATTTAATTCTTTGTACTATTCTTTTGTAGTGCACTGACGAATGACAGAAAATGGTGATTTTTTGTAAATAGTGTATACGCAACTTTAATAATTTCAAGTTGCTGTACATGTTTTTCTTTCTATTTCTTGACGTTTCAGCTGAGCGCTGCACGAATCACGATTATTAATCTTACATTTTCTTTAATGATGTTTACAACATTGTGAACTAGAGTTCACATATATCTGCAGCCATTGTCTGAATGATCTTGACTTTTGCGTGTCAAACGCGTCAAGGTCAAAGTTACCTAGTTTTGCATTTCTGTTTCAGAAGGTTACAGTTTCTAATTGCTTCCCTGAAAATGGTAACTACAATGCTTGCCAAACATTGGAACTAACTTCACTCTCAACGCAGATGAAACCCAAAAGCCAAGATCATTCAATCATGGACTAGGGTCAGATATAGGTTGTCTCACATAATAATTCCAGTTTTTGACAGTTCTGAATGATGTCACGTGGACAACTTTTTCCACGGAAAAATTATTTTATTATGATATTCTAGCAAATTTATTAGTCAGCTGAATGTGTTTGTGCAGAAATCACATCCAGCATAAAAAATTTGAATGTTTCCATTGTAAAAGCTATATACAAACCTGCCAAAACAATAAAAAACTAGAATTCTTACATGGCGGGGACAGATTACATATATTTGGCATGTAGATGTTGGCAAACTTGAATTTGCTTAGAGTTTTTAATTACACCAGAAGTAAAATTTGTGTGTACATAGGTACTTTGAGGTAGAATAAATGGCTTCAAAGAGTAAATGTAGCAGTGTATAATATGTAGTCTGTAAATACTTTTCTAAACTTTTAAGAGGCAAAATATTTCAGACATCAATGGACATGGTGAAGCATTTTAACAAGGTTGCGGAGCTTAATTAAAATGTTCAATTTGGCAACAAAAGCAGTTCCATTGTCCATTTACAGAGGTTAGATGTACAGCTATGTCATTGTAATTCTGGGAATGGGTGCACATTAACTGCGAGGTCTGAAGCACAATTACTTTACGTGAGATATTACAGCGCCAGAAAACATGGTTTACGCATGTCAACATGTAGATACAGTGAAACACCTTATTTACACTTTTCAAGGGACCAGTAAAAAATGCAAAATTGAGGAAAATGTAAAAGGAAGGAAGATTATACTGAAAAACAGTGATGAGACCGTAGACAAAAAATTTGTGAAAAAAAAAGGAGAAAGTGTAAAATCAAGGGTTGTAAACAAGGGGTTTCACTGTAGTAAAAAGGATTTAGTTGTGCATTGAGTTTTAGACACTACCGTAAACTGAGGTAACATTGGCCCTGGGGGGTAACTTTGTCCCAATGAAAATTTCAGCTGTTATGTTGTTGAATAAGGAATATTTCGAACTTCATCTGACTGTATTAAATACATATTTTTTAAGCACCAGACTATGATTATCTGTATATTATCTAAATTACTTCAAAACTGATATTTTTAATGGGACAAAGTTACCCCAAAATGGGCCAAAGTAGCCCCAGTTCACGGTATGTCAATATGTCAATATTTAGTAAGAGTGTAAACTTTGCAGAGTACAGTTATGTTAGCACATTTTGTTTTTCCATCTAAAGTTGTTCAGGCAATGTATAATACACTTGCATGAACACACAGAGTTAACAGAACAACTTTGGACTGTTTTTAACCCCCAAAAAGAGGGGTGTTATAAGTTTGATGTGTCAGTGAGTGTATCTGTGTGACTGTCTATGGCATTGTAGCTCCTAAACAAATGGACCAATTATGATGCAGTTTTTTTTTTGTTTGAAAGCTGACGTGATCGAGATGGTTCTTAGCTATGATTCAAGGAAATCTGTTCAGCCATTTAAAGATAATGAGCTCTTTTCTAGTTTTTAACTATTCATTCCAGGAAGTGTTGCTTAGCAATGATGCACTGAATGCAGCTACATAATCGTCATTTCCATTGTAAACTATGAATCCTAGACATTTAATAGTTACGGTAATGTGTTTCGTAATCTTTGCAGTTCAGCTAAAGCAGATTTGTAATGAGGATTATTAAATTACTTTCTCTGGTTAAGTTCACAAATTGCAACATCCTGCAAACTTACTACACAACTTAATGCCATGTAAGCGTTGCTCTGTAGTTTCATTAGATCGTGAAATAATGGTACTATTCCTAGCAATTATTCTTTGAAGTAAACTACATTCTACATAACTTACATTAAATCTCTGCAAAGTCTTAGTCAACGCATACCTCTCCAAACGATGCTGTCTGTCTTGTGGACTTTCTTGACTGTGCAGTTCAGCCTTTCGAGTAGTTTCAGATAGCAAAAATTGTTGTCTTTTAGAAGTGTAATCTTCAGACTGCGTTAATTTGTGCCTTTTGGCTTCCCTCCTCCCAAACCCCATGTTTAACATTTTTAACACTTTTAACCTAAACATAAAAGAATTACTATCATCATCTAACCAAAAAATTTACAAACAAAATATTAAAGAAAACAAAAGAAGTACGAATAATAAATAAATTCATATAGAAACTCAAAACCGAAGAACTTACTCTATACTCAAAATGTGCGTTGTTGCACAACTAAAATCTTTGATAATATTTTGTGTATGCAAGTAATTTAAAAAGAATGAAATAAAAGTAAAATTAAAAATTTTAGGTAACCCCCCCCCCCCGACATAAAAAAACTCTGAAAAGTAAAAAATAAAATTTCTCTCTTGGACTTTTAACTTCAATAAAAGTACCTGTTAATATTTTGATGATGAGCATCGTCACGTCGGGGGACCACTAATTAAATTAAATAAAAAAAGAATACAAATAAAAAAAGAATACAAATAAAAAGAATACTGATAATGACCAAAGTATGGATTACAGAACCACTTACTCTATGTAAGCAATGTTGGCATGTAAGTAACAAAACAACAATATCCAATCGTTTAGTTTTCAGTCTTGATTAATTTACTCTGAAAAATTCTCAAAATAAACACAACCGTCAACGACATCTGCCCTGACGTGTCTGCCCATTCGGGTCACCGCATTCTGTAACGCCCCTATCCCCCTTGCCAAAAAAATGTGCATTGTGCGCGGCTATCAAGTGAACGCCTCTTATATAATTCGTACAATATCGAAACACTGCATGAACTTAGTAGACCTTGTAAGATTGATGTACAAAACTAAGTTCATTTGTATGATTTGAAACTACACTAGACCCCCGATTTTACGAACCCTGGATTTAACGAAGGTAGCGATTCTACGAATACAATCTCAGGAACCCTAAAAAAAATTACAAAATTCTATGACAAAAAAAATTGTAAGAAATTTCACTGACAATGAATAAAACATACATTATCTAATTTAAGGCATTAAAATATGAATTGTAGAGTTGCAGTTATTACTTGGTAAGTCACAATATTAAAAATAAAACAAAAATAGTGAAAATCTGTTAAAAAATGCAGCAGTGACAGTTTGAAAACCGCTCGCATCGCCGCCGCCCGTGCCAAACCGGCTGGCCTGTCTCCATCAACTACGACATATGTATTAGGATCTATTTTGAGGTCGTATTATAGCCGCAAAGTACCAGCGCATGTGCATATGCTCATTTATCTATAGTACAGCCTCCTTCTAGGCTGTTTCACATCGTCTTACATCACTCTCGCTTCGCGCCGAATGTGTTTACTTTTTTACACGAATCTTATAAATACTAACGTGATATTATTTTTCTTTATTGTGTTACCACCATACGTACTTAAAACTATTAACTTGGCGCATAATTTGCTTAAACAATGCGTAACTGCGTGTCGTAAATCATGCATTTCACAAGTGAGCACGATAATAGCACTACCTATTATGTAGCTACGTGTAGAAACATTTGTCTCCGGTAATGTCGAACTTGAAAACTAAATAGACGTTCGTGTATTACGTATTCCCGGAACTCCTAATTTATTTTTACCGCATATACTGGCTGTGAAAGTGATTATTTGCAACCACTTATACATGTAATTCTCGACAATTTTAGATAAGAACCTCAAAAAATTGCGTTTTTGGCACATTGAACATCAGAATCACGGTCGTAGAAGTACAGGTCTGGGCACTCGCCTATCTAACAATGTATTTTGCTTGACCCCCTTGTTGTTTGGCTGTAGTTCACCAAGTTACCGAGAATATTGTGGTTTATTGGCGCTGCTGTTAGGGCGGTCGGACTCAAACTCCGCCTATTTCCTTTCCATGAAGATAAACAATTAATCAAAAGGTATTTTTATCAATTTATGAAATAGTTTCTTCGCTCACAAATTTAAGAAAAGGCTCCAGCAATCTTTATTTACTTTATAAATTTAACAATGGAAAAAAGTGGGCGGAGTTTGAGTCCGACCGCCCTAACTGAAGCGCCAATAAACCACAATATTCTCGGTAACTTAGTGAACTACAGCCAAACAACAAGGGGGTTAAATTTCCAGGTGAGTGTCCAGACATGTTCTACAGCCATGGTCAGAACGTAATATGCTAGTTGCCGCTATATAGATTCCATTTTGTGAATGTTCATAGTTATGCTATCTGTCCGCTCTGCACGCTACTTATATCTACGTTCGTGTACAATTCATCATACGTCGAGGGATTGTTTTTATGTTAAGTTATATAAAACTGCACAATGAATAAATACGTCCACTTTTTCTGTCTTACTTTGGTGAATAATTTACAAGGGCATGCACAATGCCTACTTTTTTTCCATTAAACGCTACGCAAATCGGGCTATTCGCTCATGAGAAGGCACTCAGCAGCTTGGTTTTCTCATTCTTTTTAGGACAAGGGTCGGTCATATCTATTGTTTAGCAGTGTTCATTTGATTGTAAGACGGCTGCCTATTGATATAAATTTATATTTCAATTATCACTTGCTTTATTTTTCCGTTAAATGCTACAGAAGTCGGTCTATTCCCTCAAGAGAAGACACTCCGAATCTCGATTTTCTAATTTTTTTAGGAAAAGGATTGGTTATATCTTTTGTTTAGCGGTGTCCTTGTGATCGTAAGATGTCTGACTATTGATATAAATTTATATTTCAACTATCACTTGCTTTAATTTTCCGTTAAATGCCACGGAAGTCTGTCTATTCGCTCGAGAGAAGACACTCGGAATCTCGATTTTCTCATTTTTTTTTAGGAAAAGGATCGGTCATATATTTTGTTTAGCGATGTTCTTTTGATCATAAGACATCTGCCTATTGATATAAATTTATATTTCAACTGTCACTTGCTTTATTTTTTCGTTAACTGCTACGGAAGTCAGCCTATTTGCGTGAGAGAAGACACTCATAATCTCGATTTTCTCATTTTTTGGGGACAAGGGTCGGTCATATCTACCGCTCTACAGTGTGACGTCTGGCTACTGATATCAATTTATGTTTACATAATTACGTTAATTAATTTCCCGCAAAACGCTACGGAAGTCGGGGCCCGACTAGAGACGCTTTGCAGAAAAAATACAATTTTAAAATTTTCTGTTAAGGTCTGGGAAGAGGGTGGGGGCAAAATAAGCCGCTATCGAATTTACAAAGGTAGCGATTTTACGAATGTGATGAGAGGAACCGTGAGTATTCGTAAAATCGGGGGTCTAGTGTAGTAGGTTTTTCTATTTTTATACCTACGTACAACCAATAATAGGCCTACTTCTTCACGTAGCGGTCCCCTGACTTGATGACGCTCATCATCAAAATAATAATAGGTACTTTTAATGAAGTTAAAAGGCCAAGAGAGAAATGTTATTTTCTTACTTAAAAAAGTATTTTTATGTCAGGGGTTACTTAAAATTTTCAATTTTACTTTTATATATGTAATAAATTACATCTTTAGAAGTAAAAATTCACAATTTAAATTAGAACCAGAACCATGTTATAAATTATGAACTTGTTGGGATTTGTTGTAAGGTTGAAAGACAATAAATATTTTACAAGTATATACAATTTATTTAATAACATACAACTCACAGTATTAACTTTGTTTTTTCATAGTAAAAAAACAATATTACGTTGGTGGAACAAGGTCAGAAATCCAGCTGAAAAGCTGTTTTAACTCACCACCAGTTAGTTCATGGAATGCATTGGGCACTATATGGAACTGGCCTTTGACTCCTAATTGACACAGTCTGTCATGTGTTTCTTTGCCCCAACTGGAAGGTACAAGTCTATCACGACTACCATGACACATGTACAAAGGAGGCAATTGTGCTTTGTTACTATTCTTCGACAGGTGCTGGAAAAAAAAAACATTTGCACATTAAAACATTTACTGAAAACTGTATTACACAATGTAGTTTGATCATGTAACATGTGCTGACAAATAGTGTGCAAACAAATTAAACCTTTTAAACTACACAAAGAGAAAGGCTGGAAAAGGCTGCTAGGCTGCTAATGACAATAATAAATTAACTAAATAAAAAGTGGGTTTAGGTACTCACAGGCTGGTACTTCTTAAAGGTGACACACAGATAAGGAAGGACAAACATGTTTTGCTGCAAGACGTAGCTTCATCAGGCGACGAGATGAGACACGCTAGCCGCCTGTTGAAGCTTGCCTAAGCCAGTGAAACATTGTACAACCTCGCACTTGCACAATACATGTTCGTCCTTCCATATGTGTGTGTTACTATCAAAAAGTACCAGCCTGTGAGTACTTCAACACTCTAGCTACTTAGTTAATTACCTAACCCAGCAGCCACAGCATTTTTCATACACACTGAATACACTAACATTTATACAGAAATGTACAAGTTGTCACAAAATTGTACTTGGAGGTGCATAGACAAAAACACAGATTACACATTTTACCATGCGCTAAAATGTATATCTTGTAAATAGGTACACACACACGAAGGGACAATACACGTTTTTCTGCGGAAGCGATGTTTCGCCAGTATTAAACTTGCTTCCTCGGGCCTGTACAATGGTAATTGTTAAGTGAAACGGCCGGAGATTGCATAAAATGATGGCTAAAGCACAATAAATGTGTTTATTTATGGGTGGAAACAAGATAGAAGACAGTAAATAAACAGGAATGGAAGATAGTCACGAGGACAGACACAAGATGGCGGGAAATTTATTAATATATATTATATATTATATATATATATATATATATATAAGAATAAGTCAGTTTAATACTGGCAAAACGTTGCGACCGCCCTTCCGCGGAAAAATGTGTGTCGTCCCTTCGTGTGTGTATACCTATTTACAAGTACAGTATCAACTGAAGTACTTGTACTTCTGTCTGTGTGTACATTACATTTTTCTTTACGAACCTGCAGGAACAATTCTGTGAGTACATATACATTCTTATTTTATCTAAATATTATTATTTTGATGTACACTCTACTATGGTAGTTCATTATTCTAATTATTCCTGCCAGATACACAATGCTACACTTAATACATATTTCCACCATTAACTAATTAACCAGCGTAACCATAAAGGAAAATTCTTAATGAAAGTCGTACATAGTAATTCTGTACTGAAAATAATAGTGTCACCATAACACTTATTATACAAGCACCAAATTATTTAATTTCAAAATAACATAATAATAACCACACATTTTATTTTTAAATACAATTGTGACTTTCCCAGTAAAAGGATTTTTGTGTAACTGAAATAAAATTATTCCACATGAGCATAATCTTAAGGCCTGTCAAAGTCGCTGAGCAGCATGCAGAGCTTCAGACGATAGTTTATTAAAAATACGTTCATGTGTATGAGTGATGTGAGTCCAGGAATAGGAGCATAGCTAGGATGTTTTGGGTGGGGTGGGAAGGATGGAAAGGGTTTCTTGGAATATACATACTATTTAAATACATTTCCCTTCATACATACACACACAGAAAAAAATTATCATAGATTTTGATTTCTTAGTATTATTGCAGTTATATTTATTTAATAGTTAACAGACACAAACAGATAGTTTTGAAATTATGAATAAAATTTAAAATGTAATAAACTACACTGACTACAAATAAAAAAGGCATATAAAATCATTAAGAAATACCTCTCTGGCTTTAACTGTTTTGCTATGTAAATTGTTTCTCTATGTTCTTAATTAAAACAAATGTCTCATTAGGTAGATCATATTTCACATTTAAGCACAGTTTAAATTTCGGTACTGCTTCTTCAATAATTTAAAAATCATTTTTCACAATAATTCCTTGCATTTTATAATAAAAAACTCCAATTCCCTTAACCTTTTTTGACATTTTGTTGAGCATTCCTTTAGGGCCAACCATTACATTCTTGTGAATGTACATCAATGTAAATCCATTAAGTCTGTTTTGGGAAGTAGAATTTCAAAATAACTCTTTAACCACCTTACAAATAGAAGGACCGTCCTGTGGTGAAAGTTGACATCAGTAATATCGTAGCAATCTTAGTAAAATCATGAACAGTCAAAACACATGTTGTTCACTTTCACCAAGAATATTGTACATATAATACAGTCACAAGACAGTTTGATCATTTTACCCATGTGCTTTTCCACACACAACCTTCAACCTTCTGTAACCAACTTGGCAAGTACAGAAAATACAATACATTAGATCCCTGTACCAATAATGTTTTCCAGCACAGATCTAGTTTGTTCTCAGACAATTTAACACATTTTTCTTGAAGAAAAAAAAATTAACTTTTCCAAAATATATTTCTGGTTTAAAAATCTGTCATAGATTTCTTTAGTAAAAAAAGTCTCGAAAAACTATATGAATGGATACTCTACAGTATTCTTTAGGATTATTCATGATATAAGTGTAGTTAGCTCTAGGGCCCCATACACTATTGCAAGTTGAGCGGTTCGCGAATCACTTATGAGCCGCTCGCAACATGTTGGAGTTATCATTAGTGTCAATAAACCTCAAGCAATCCACTGGACAGTCAAACCAACATGGAGCCTACAACTAACTGATATAGTCTGCTGATAGCATGGAAGGATCGCGAACACTGTCTAAACACGCGAACATGTTGCAAGCACATCCAGACTGGCCCTGCAAATCCTTTTGTGTTCGTCGAAAAAATTTACTGCCTTCAAATTGTCACGAGCGGTATGTTTAGCACTTGTATTTCGCTCGGGACAGCGTACAAACTGGCGAGCATACTGCTCATAAGTGGTTCGTGAACCATTCGGCTCGCCAGTGTGTACGTGCCCTAGTAGTTTGTGTGCTAAACAGTCACACTGTAATTAGAATTGTAGCTCCTATTTCGAAACTATCAACGAGTTCCTTGACTTTGCTGTAAATCGCTTTTAGTGTATTTCTACATCAGCTCTCATTGATTGAAATTCTTCTATTAATAATTCAACATATTTCATAGCAGACACACGATTTAACTGTTTAGATTGCAAAAATACATATACAGTAAAACTCTGTTAAGAAGTTTTTGAAGGGACTGAAGAATTCAAACTTATTAACAGGGAATATCTTCTTAAAAGGGTCAATTTATTATTGTACTAATGAAGATGGTAGACATAATTTGAACTTATTATGGGGGAAAACTTTTTAAGTGGGAAACTTCTTAACAGAGTTTTACTGTAAATAGCCAAACTAAATAACATGCTTACCACACACAGCGATATTCAAATATGACTAGATATTATTCAAAGCTGCAATCAACACACATGATTCAGAGGGTGATTCCGTGTGACTGAAATTGAATTTCATTCTTTGAACAGAAAAATAGAATCATGATGTGCAACCCACATGTTTAATAGAAGTTTTGAGGAGACGTATTCTTCATGCGCTAGACATACTGTTTTCTTTAAGAATGAATTTTTCAACTCTGTGCTACGTTTTCTTGAAATCATATCTTTCAAAGTTGCTAAACTATTTCTTGTAGTGGGAACAAACATGAATGTGAGACGACAAGTTTAAGTACATGACATGAAACAGTGTACATAAATGGCTTCAGAAAATGTTCAGCACATCCTTTGAACTGCCCACTCATTGCTGTAGCACTGTCACACTGTTGTCCTCTCAAAAATTTTTAATTTATACCCAAGGTTGAAAGTTCTATTAGCAAAATCTTTTAAAGATCTGACCCAGAAAGATCTTCAACCAGAACAAATTTTAAAAAAGAATTCACGTACAACTTTTTCAAATATCTATTTTATCTGTGTATCTGGTACAAAGAGAAAATTGCACAATGCGAGACATACCTGTCCTTTCATTATATATGTCAATATGCTGAAGCATTCGTATGGGTTTCATCTCCACTCTCAATTTTAAATAGTTACAGTGCTCTAAAATTTCCTTCACTTTTTTTCCATGCAAGTAAGAGTGTTGATTTGTTCTTGCCTTCCTTTATCCAGCCCTGTTACATTACCAGTTTGGTGATAGCCACATGCTTTGTGCCTTCTGAATTCTTCTTTGTCATCTTTCCACTTCTTGAAAGGTACATTAATAAATATTACTACCAACTTGACATGGCTTCCTTAGCCAAGCTCAGAATCTTTAACAAAAATAATGCAATATTTACATAAAGCACCTGCACACAACTGAATAGGAAAGCCACTAAAATTCTGCTAGCCATTTTCTCTGACACTTTCAAGTGTCGTTGCCCAGGTGGAAATGTGTACTATGAAAATGTTGAGAGATTATAATTTTAAAAAGTACAGGCAGATAAAATACACGTATATCTTTAAAATTACATCATAAAATAATAGTGTTCCCACGGACTGTCACATATAGGCCATATAGGTGACCTACTGGAGAAAAGACTGCACCCTAGGCCAGTAATGCACCCTGGAGGTTTGGATGAGACATGATGAAGCATACAGCATCAACTTTAGTGCAACTACACTTTTACACCTTGAGCGTGCAAAGTAAGTTTACCCAGACTACTACCTTAACCAGGGTGTCCACTGATATTCAGTTTTGGAATTCTCTGACATTTCCCTGTTTTCCAGGTAATATCTGTTAATTTTCCCTGACCTATTATCGGAAAAACTGGTACTTTTTAAGGCCTGCATCGGCCAAATGGTTAGTGATCGCTTCACAGTAACCGGTCACTCCTGTATTTTGCTTGTGAAAATAGTGCTGGGACTTTCGTGAAATTTCTCAAGGATATTTCTTATCTTAATCCTGGTTAGTCCCTATTTTAATCCCGGTAATTCCCAACTTCCTTCACCCTCACCTGTGCTCAAGACCCAAAATGTTACAAGCTGCCCTAATTTCTTGGCTGAATTAGTATCTTTGATTCCATAATTTTACATCAACACAGCAAATTTGAAATAAATAGCTTTAATGGAACAACATTAAAAGAGTTGGATACACACATTTGAATCACATACTAAATACTAAGTGAATCAATATGTTGAATAAAATAAGAAAAACCATTTTATATCAAAAAAATTAAATCAGGTTTCCCAGCAGTGAATGTAATCAGAAGCGCTTACAAATTGATTTACTGTGATAACTAAATTATAACAATTTAACTATTTAGTACTACAAAAATGTTTATTCTGGGCTGTTTTGTATCATTTTTCTCTGACCCAAATGAAAATTCCCTGACTTTTCCCTGTAAGATGAAATTCCCTAACTTTTCCCAGTTTTCCAGGTTTTCCCTGTCGGTGGACATCCTGTTAACATACTGCCACTGTCAAACAAACACATTACATAGTAGCATGTTGCTAAATAAATCTCAACTCAAAATTATGAAACTTTTGTAAAGTAACAACAGGTGCATGTTAATATAACAGTATTTCAAACATGAACATTAAAAAAGAAGTTACGTAGAACTGTCAACACTTCAATTTTCCTTTATATACCTTTTTACAGTTATTTGAGAAATATTTAAAAAATAATATGTAAAAACATACAAGCAATTACACACAAAAATGTCTTCTTACTTAACTTAAGTGATAGGTATATTCAATGAGAAAACAAAAGCTCACTGAAGTGAATCAATAAGAATTTCAGAAACAAATTAGTTAACTAGGTTTTGACTATTTATTATTGGTTTTGAGTCCAACCACATAGAATTTTAAGTAGATATATATAAATATATGAGATTGTGTTTAGGTAAATCCTATTGGTACAATTACATGTGTATTGAGCTGGACAATAGCAAAAATACTGTGACGTGCACTGGCACGTAGCTCATACTTTATTATAATACAGTAGTTTTAATTTTTTTGTCTCCCTTAATATTATTTTTTTGTTTGTAACAATTTAACTATGCCAAGCTAATCAAATGTAAGGATGTATACGGCAGGATCCAACATTTTAATTGGGGATACTGAAAGAGAAATTAAAATTAAAATTGTATTCAAAATTTAACTGATAAGGCAAGATAAGAGTAGTAAATCTTACTGGTAAATTTCATGTGATTTATATCGTGTTCGGACTCAATTTAAAGGTAATTTAATTTTGAACAACTTTTCTAAGTAACTTTTTCTTGTTTTTCTTCATTTTGATTTTGAAAATTTCAAGTAGGATCTGATCTCGCCTCCTCTGGGATGATATTTATCTGGCAGGCAGGTCAGAGTTCAGACACTTAGAGCTTGGAGGCACATACAGAGATGTGCCAGAATGCAGCTTGGTGAGCAGCCCATTAGGTTTTCGTCGTGGGTGGTAGTGCCGGGCGCAACAGAACTCTGAAAAGGTTGTGACCCGCGACAGTTTGATGACGCAGAATATCCCCAATTACGAACTAATGATTAATGAATATTTAGCTGTTACTGTGCAATAGAAAGTTGTGCAAATGTGTCTGTAATTGTCTCACGTAATTTTCCTTCAATATAAATCTTCATTAACTATTACTTAAAAGAAGTTCGATCCTGGTGTATCACTCCGCCATGTGGCTTCAACAGTGCACGTTCGCCACAGGACAGAGGAGTTGGGGGGTAGTCTTCTTGTCAATCAGGAACGAACACGTTGAGTTGATCTGCAGTCGAGTCTTGAAAAGATGGCTGGAGAGGACGGAAGGTGTTAAACGCAATTAGGAAGTGGAGCTGCGCAGGGAAACCGAAGGGACGCTGGTGCAACTAGAGACTGCGAGTGTTGGCACCTTTTTCATTGTCTTCATTTGAACGCATACAAGTATTGTATCCTCTGCAGTAAGTCAGAAAGAAAAAGAAGCAACCAGTAACGTGTGAAAGCTTAACTTCGTCAGTATTCATTATGTAGTCAGATCACTTGTATGTTGTGATGAATATTGTGCTGTTAATTAAGTAGCGGTTCAGAAACGAGTTGAACTCCAGCATGCAAGCTATTTCGTGGCGAACTTGTGACAGTGTGTAGCCAACAGTCTGAAAAAAAAAAAAAATTGTTGTTTGCTATAAAAAAACATAACATGTAGGGGACTGTTTGGAGCAAAGATAGAGCATAGACTTGTCAATCACGCGGTCGTGCGTGTCTGCGGAGTCCGTCGCACTCTGCACTGCATTCGTGGGGATAGATAGGTCACCCTAACTACAGTGAAGAACAATTGTGTTTGATTCACATGCGTTTAATACGTCACACAAGACAAGAGCCCTATCGTGAGAGCCGCCTCTCCCGAACATGTCATGACATACTCGTTGCTGCTTACCAACTGTCCCTCCCTTCTGGTCCAAAGACACGGAGGGGTGGGGCAAGGCGGGAGAGACGCTAGGCAAGGGGGCTGACCACACACACAAGCTACTGTTGCCAAGCGCCGACAATCAGCAGATACACGCAGGGACTCATAGACATACATATACTTGGTTCACCATAGCTAACCCTTACAATAAGTTCATTGTTTTCGTTGTTCGAAGCCAGTAGTCTAGGATTATAAAGAGAACTTGTATCTAGCGACCAATCTTGTTTTAAGCAAAAGCCTTACTGGAAAATATAAAGACGTGCAGATGAGCTGGTATACAATTTTTATTAGCGAAAATTTCCCACTTCACTAAAAAAAATATTTCCTGGAAATATTGTTAGCACTGTAAATCTCACTGCTCAGCATTCAGGCAAGTATAACCCGCACTCACCACTGAGCATTTGGGCAAGTATAACTCAGATTCAAACCGCCGCCACCGTCACTGGCGACGAGAACTTCCAGCAGAAGAAGCTGCCCACCCACCACCAGCACCCGTCCCGTTACAATACCTACTAATACTGTAGATATGTTTTTACAAATAGATTACTTAACAAAGAAAAAATCTCGAGGGTGATAAATCAAATCTTACGAGAATATAGGAAAAGCATCTATAGGAAAGCTTGATATTGAAGCCAACGAGCCAGACCTAAATCAAACTATCCAAAACATTTTACTGCAATACAACTTGCTAGTATTACTGGATTTAAAAAAAATCAGAAAAAGTAATCTAACTTAGGGCTGGTTTTACCACCTCCGGCTAAATCTTCCAGTTAAGCAAACCTCCGGTAAAATCTTCAGAAGTGTTTTACCAACAATATTTGGCTGGCAGTTACATAGCCGAAAGCCTATCATCGGCAAGCCTAGTTCTATACTGTGCGTGTTGGTAATGAAAGTAACCAGGATTTGGTAATATTACTTTTTCAGGCGTTGTAAGGGAAACACTTTCGATATACATTTGTTATTGTTTCTTGCTTACTGTGATGAGAGGAATGGACGAACATAGCCTAATTATTATTTATATTATAAAATGATTACTTGGTGGGTTTAAGGCACAAGTCGAGGGAGTGTTAGTTGAATAAGCAATTTTGCAAATATATATTGTGTAGGCTATTAAGTGGCAGATAGATTAAGTTCAGTGATGCAATCGTATTTATTGCTGTTGAGGCACATGTTGCAAAATTGTGGTTAGGAATGGTTCGTGTGAGATAGCAAATTTATGACTTGTTTTCCCGGTCAGTGGTTGCTTCTACTAATAATAAGTTTGAATTTGTCAGGGCTGTGATATATTTGTCAAAATAGTTTGTTCAAGCATATCATGCTTATGTACATACAAGGTTCAAGTCTCTGAAATTTTTTTCTCGTGTGTGCACAGCACAGTCATATACATTAACATATGATTAGTTATACTTATGTTACGTTTTTAGAACAATGCTTGTGTTGGTTTCTGTACAAGTAAAATACTCAACTGGTGCCTTAAAATATTAAAATGTTATGTTGTATTGGATATAGCTTTGGATGACAAATGCAAAAAACTTTTGTCTCACAAATGACAAAAACTAAGTTTATCTCTCCCCTCAAATAAAATAAACATAGCCCAACAGACCTACCTAGTTATTATATTGTAAATATAGCTTATATATATATATATATATATATATATATATTTGTCTTGTAGAATTTGTACTGAAACATTTTCCTTACAGACAGTTGTGGGTAGGATGATACATTGTAGCCATACATACTACTTTACCATTGGATCTCCACACATGTAGGGTCAGTTAGGGTGATCAAGCACATGCTTCAATTTTTCATCATTGTGTTAAGCTAACAGGAATCTCAAGATATCAAGCAACACCATGCTTTGTCATAAGTGTATTTTGCAAAGCTACATTTTGAGCCTGTGCTACATTGACCATAAAGTAGCAGTGTAGAAATAACTGTAACTGCACCATAAGAAATTGACAGGTTTCTATCCCTCTTACGGTCTTACAGCAGCTAGGCAGCGGTACGGTGTGTTGTAGCATGCACCACTTAAAAAGTGTGTGTTCAATTTTTACAATTATTTCTTACGACGATTCTAGCACTGACTTTAGGATACATATACGTTTGTTTTTCAACGCGAAGCATTTGTTGTTCTTTTAGGTTCGAGTTTGCTAGGCTCTTGTGTCTTTTGGTGAATCTGACATAAATTAGATAAATAGATTGTGATGATGACATAGAACAATAAAACCAAGAAGTAGCCATTTTAACTCATCCCCTGATTGTGTCTCATCATTGTACATCCTAACCAGTTATCCCAAACTTCTTTCCGTCAATGAGTTTCACCCCAGTTCCTTCAACACGACTGATTGCTGAACGTTCCCTGTGTCTTCACCTGCCTGCTCTTGCCTTTCATCTTTCTCCCACTTTGTTGCTTGTGTTTGTACCTTCTCCAGCGACCGTATGTCCAACTCCATGTACAAGTACCACTCTGCAATTGTACACTCAAATATTGGCCGTAATTTAATTTTTTATTTCCCACTACACTATTAACTCCCTTCAATACCCTCCCCAGCATTCACTAGAGTACTTCTTTTAGACGCCATTCTCTCTGCCCTATTCACCCTACGTCACTCTATAACATTAAGCCTAGGTATTTGTATTCTGAAGCTTCCTATATCTCCTGTCCTTCCCACCTGTATGTCTGTACGCCCAACCCTCTTCCTCGTAAACCTAGCAGTCTTAGTCTTTCTTACATTTATTTTCATTTTGCTTAATTCAGTCTAAAAATGTAATAATAATATAAAGTTTTACACTCACAATTAGGCTAATGCCCGGTGGCGAGCAGATTTTTCCCAACCCAATCCTCCAGTCCCTTCCTAAATTCCTAAACCTCCAAACCCCTACTAACAGTCACCAACTTTTGCAGTGCATTCCACTCCCTCACCAGCATTAACTGCCTAACCCTCTCCATTCTCCTCCACATCCTCTAAATCTTGTCACTGTTGTTTCCTTTTCCCTGAAAAGTTCCTTTAACTTGCAGACTAACTGCCCCATTCCCCCTCCTGGCTCATCACCTTATACAACCTGACCAGTATTTCCATTCTCCTCCTGTCCCTCAACTGTTTCCATCCCAATTCCTTCATCATCACGCAAGGCCTAAAGCATATTCCAATATTGGACTAACCATCGTGCAATATGCCTTTCCCTTCACTTCAACACTAACTCCCTTCAACATCCTTCCCAGCAGTCCTTAAGCCCTTCTTCCCTTCTTAACCACTCTGTCCACTTGCTTTGTCCCCCTTATATGAGCCTGCATCACAGCCCATAAATACATATATTCCGTGGTTTCCTCTATCTCCTACCCATCACATCTGAATACCTCTCTACTCACCACTGTTTTCCTATCAGTCATTCTACAACTTGTTCCTTCCACCCACCCACCTACCTTACGCTTGTTATTGGAAGTCAGATGTATTAAAAAATTTACAGCAGGCTATGGTTTAGATTTGTATTTTCACACTGATAGGCACAATGTTAGTAGCGTATCTTCACCCTACATGATAAGTCGTTGTCTGACAGTACATTACCCATTTAAGTAAATGTCGCTGAAGAAGGTATTTTATGGGAAAAGGTACAGGATTGGTCGTTTATTTTTACTAGTATTATTTTATTCTAGTTTTTTATACTGACCTCAAGATTTCTGAAATTGTTTGATTTAACATAATACGAAGACATATATGATATGAAAATGGCAGGTATAAGCTTTAAGAAACTGAACACTGTAGTATATTTCTTCAGTATTGATAAAAATTTGGTTTTCAAGTGGAAATATGCCTTCAACTCTGGCCAATTTGCTCAATAACATAAAGCCCCAAAAATAAGTTGTATACCGCAGATGCATGTAAGATAAAACATACAGAGTCAAAACATGAACACTGTCCCATTCTTTCAGTAACTGTGTAAATGTATAATGTCAAACTACTTATTCACCTAATAATACAACTAGTGCTTAACGATAACCTAAGCTTGCTTTCAGGGCTTGTACGTTGTAGGTTCGCAGAGCTGTGTGGGAATGTAAACGCTTTTCTAATGAAACTATCACATGAACATTACAGAGGTAGGCCTAATAAGAACCACCATAAAAATTTATACTGTAGTGTTGTTGTCAAAACCATACAGACAGTAGTAGGTAAATCTTAACATTTCTCTATTATTATTTCTGTATGAAATAGTATACAGTACATTAAGAGCTAAGACAGTTTCGTTATTTCTTTTCAGTAAAAAGCAGTTAGAAATAAAATTTAAAAAACACAAAAATTCTAAGAAAACCCAAGAAAAACTCATAAAAATTTATACAAACAGTGATACTACAAACTGTTTGTACATTCTATAACTACATATCAATCAATAGGCCTACATTCTACTTACATATTGGCCTATGTTAAGATTATTATACAACTAAGTTTTCCACATAAAATGTTTTAAGACGTGTACTATACAATTTTTTCTCAAATGAATGTATCAAAATGCAAGATTTCTCAAGAACAGCACAGTATTCGTGGTTATTATAGTTATGCAAAATATTGTTAAGTATAAGCCCTGATGTTTTTACTGTAGCAATGTTTACTTCCATGCAAAAACATATGCAGAATAATAAACGAGCGTACAACATACAAGTCCCACAAGCAGGTTAGGCTATGATACACTAGTCAAATTATCTGACATTGGCAATGTAGGCTTACGACATTATACACTCATACATGTACTGAAACAATTTAACAGTTTTCATACCTCAACTGCATACGATTTATCTTTCATATTTGCATCCACAGGACATCAAACAGAATGTTTTTAGGGCTGCGTACCATGAATCGTACACAGCTCGACGTACAGGCATTTTCACCCTTTTAAATCATTCTACAGTACACAGTTTTACAATGCTTCCACTTGCAATTTTCATAAACTGTAAGTCCGTACGTATAACGTATAAAGCTAACGACTTCAATAATATTATAGCCCGCCATTATTCACTACTTCACTTGAACGAAACTATGACACATGTATTTACCCTCTAGCGAACTACAAAACCATTGCTTCATCCGCCTGTTAAGATAGCCACAGGTTAAAGTGTATGTCATACGTTAGCCAGAGGTGGTAAAACCAGCCCTTAAGAAAGCGTTGTAGATAAATAAATGCTGAAAACAGCAATTGATTTCTATGCATTTTTCAATGCTAATATGGATAAAATACTCAATGACAATCTTAGATAATAGTATTTGACAACTTTATGAGTAAATATTTATCCAGAATTACTAATTCGTTACTTGTGATCTCTTGCGCCGCTGTTAAATGCACGAGGTTCCGACGTCAGAGATTGTGCCTCAGAAGTTCGTAACATTGGAAACAATTTTGTGTAAAACTTTGGCTAAAACTATTGTCTAGGATTGCTATTGTTTCCTTTTCGCAAATTGGCTTCAAAAACTTACAGTTATAGATGAATGCTTTTAATGTTGAATTATGTACCATGTCCTCTTAAACAACTGTTCAAATGATACAGTCACACAAATTTAAGGAAATTTTTGTACCTAGAAAAAATAATACTTTGGTAGAGCTCAGAGTACATTCTTGGCCACTGAGTGACAAACTGAACAGATGTTAACATTGCAGGCAGCATCTGAAAGTTCAACACTTTGAAGAGAAAAAAAAAACTCTGTACTAAACATACTTTAAAAATCTAATTTCAAGTATTAATTTGCTCCTCTACATCAGCTGCCTTACTGACTGCTGTCTTAACATCAGTACACTGCAGTGGGATCAAGCATTTCCATAAATCGAGAGTTAAACAAAAACAAAACTAATAAAATCATTTATTTTTTAGGCATCTTGCTTTACGTCCATGCTCTTTAACTCAGACAGCCGAGCCTCTCTGTGTACACAGGCCTAGCCTTATTACGTGCAACTTTTTATTAACTCAGAGAGCGTCACCCTCACGTATCACAAAGTTATAGCCATGAAGTCTGGAAAGCCAGATATTTTTTCCTTTCTTAAGAGTAAACACAAAAATTGGTACTATTAAATGTAACTTACAAGTTCTTAGAAATATTACACATTACTAAACATAATATTTAAAACAATATTAACCTTCTCAACTTAATTTCAAATGAACAATTACTTTATCTTGTAAAATCCTTTTTATCACAAAACAAACATTATATAAAAATAAATATGTGACAATAATTATAACAGCAATCCCTCGGTTTAATTCTTACCCAAAACCAGATTTGACTTAGGTATTCATATACCACGCACAATATTAAAACTCTCAACATGAAATTTATATTTTAAACTAAGGTTATGAAATGCAACAAAACTTACCCAGATAACTAAAATTCATGATTCAGTTGCTGGCATTTAAAATTTCTCTGTCTTACACCTCTCCCCCTCCCTGCCTACTTCTCACAGACCAGCAGCCACCTCACCCCCTATTTCTCTCTCCTTGCATCTAAAGGTATATATATAATAAATATGGAGAACTGTAATCTATTTTAAGTGTCTGTAAAGGCAATTTGTCGACTACAGTTACAAACAACAGTAAATGAAAAGACAGTTCACATGGTGCATCAAGAACTATACCATAATATACAATTAAAAGGTAAACATATTTCAATGGTGGTGCTTGTTTTTTCGAGAAGATATTTTAAACAAGGCGGTCCACAAACAAAAAAATATAAACTTTAAAAAACTGTTAGCAAAACCACTGAATTGGAAAAATTTTTATTATTTGTAATTTTACTGTCTAATTTTTATTACTTTTCTATGACAAAAAAAATTTTAAAATAAGAATCTAATTTTAACTTTTGAGTTTTTTAAAATATCAGTTAATCTTTAACATTCAATATTGCAGAGATCTAAACAAAATCACAATGTGTATTTTAAAAAAATATAGCTATATTTATAAATTTCTTGAGTTTGCTTCTTCTCTCTCTTAATATTTGGGGGGAAAAAATCACAATTTTTATTACACTATACACTGTACTGATAATTGCTGCTGACAATGGTCAGCATATTGTAATTTAAATATCTGAGCACAAAAACAAATTTACATTAGATAGTTAAAATTCTGCCCACAACTGTACATCTTGTAACATGCCCATAGTCCTTACGCAAAAAACTCTACTATTACTGAAGACTTTGTAACTCCATATAAGATCTGAAAAGGTAAATATTAAACCTTTTATAAACAGTAATTATTGTGGACAATTCATGAACACAGTGAAGATAACAATACAAACATATGTAAAGGTATCAGCAGAGTTGCATGTGGCCAGTAAAGATGTACTGTATTGTCATTACTCCATTTCAAACATACCTTAATCTACTTTATCACTACAATTATACAACATTACAGGTGCAGTTGTAACAATGTGAGACTGCGTAATTCACGCCACATGACATCCAAGCCAATAAAACAAATAATTTTATAGCTGTAAGAAATAGTGATATTTTTGTAGGCGTTACTAGTGACAACACTATTCACTTACAAAAAAAATTTAGCATGCATAGTATTGCCATAACATGCCAAAGTCATAGTTTGCACTGCAGCATACATGCAATAAAAAACAACAGGCCAACCAAAATGAAATAATTTATACTGAAATTAGAGGTCATGAACAACATGCTAAATGCTATAAAAACAAAAAAATTACTTAGCTTTGAATTATTTTAGATTTCAGAAAACAAAGGATTTTAATTTGGTTTAAAGTCATTTTTATAAATACAAAAATTAAGTTCTTTATGATTCTATAGCTTTCAGTATGCAGCCAGCAACATCTAATTTCAGTTTAAATTGTTTAGTTCCAGTTAGTTGACTCTCATTGGTTTTATGTTATAGTCTGTCTCGCGTAAGAATTCCTTTTTTTGACAGTTCAAAGGATTAACATGTGTGCAAATCTCTACAGGAAAATACTTTTAATTTTTTATAAACTTCACAGTTTGAGAGCCACCTGAGTGTGTTTGTTCAAATATCACTTAATGGCAGTGGAAAACACTGCTTATATCATGGAAACAACTATAAAATTATGCCA